>JAOXYM010000001.1:21918257-21929499 GCA_028567055.1 Leptatherina wallacei
AAATGTATATATATATATATATATATATATATATATATATATATATATATATATATATATATATATATAATCATAGCACCTCAAACATGCTCAATCAACAGTTAAAGAAAATATTCAGTCCAGGGATGAGGGCTCAGTCTGATAATTCCTTCATATGAGTTTAATGAAGGGACATGAACTTCCTTTGGATAAGATTTTATTTCAGATCATCCTTTATGAGAGAAAAAGAGACAATTCCTTGCACATTATTAAATGAAAGACTCATTTATTTTCAAACAGTCTCACTAATTGTGATTCCTGTAACTAAGCATAAGGACTGGAGGGTGAGCAGCTTGTGACAAATTTATATTTCAATTCTTTTGCTTCTTTTTGGAATCAGCTTTGATGATGAAGTAATATTTTGGATTATATCATTACAGTAAGACGGTATTCTGTATATAATATGGCCTCTGTGATACAATGTGATAAGAACGTATTAGCTAAAGTCCTTCATGCGCTTTTTTTGAGACAGTTTTTTTAACAACTTCAGATTCATAACTGCAGACCCACATTAAAGCTTACTGCTGAGTGTGATTGGATTTTAATTGCATTGTGGCTGTCTATTCCTAAACCCTGAAGAATTTCCCCCTACTGCTTTGATTTAACCCCATGACATTTTCCAACAAGGTCAGAAAAAGTGCGAAGAAAAGACAATAGGAGAGGATTCTTTTGAGAGTTTGACTGTACCATTAGTGTGGTGCATGCTTTAATATACTAATTGGCTTAATTCGCTGCAACTGTGAAGGAGTGGATATAAGACATATCTGGTGTGGTTTTCAGGAGAGAGAGGGGTCACCACATTGCCTCTATTTGTTTTGGTTCTGACTAAATTAACTTATTTGTTTTATTAGAAACCCCTTACCCCCATCAGCCCTTAATACTCTGGTGAGTGTTCTGTAACAAACGTTGACCAAGTTACTGCTTACTTTATTTAGCTCCATAAGTCCTTCAAATATGAATGTATTTTAGTAAAGCTTCCATATCATTCTCTTGAACCCCACTCTCAATCAAGCACAGCTCAATTGTTTTACATGGGCTTCATTGGTGTAAGCTCTGGTTAAACTATAGCGGATATATACTGTCTCAATATACTCAATGTATACTGTATTAGCTATGAATTATCCTCACAAAAAAGTTTTCATAGACCAAGATGCAAATAATATTTGAAAAACCAAATGGCCCATTTGTAGCAATATTATTCTGAAATAAATTTCAGTGCCCCTGGTTATATCAAGAAAGTCACAACAAAAACAAACAAAGAACTTAACTGTATGATATTCATGAGGCTATCACAGCTTTTCAAGAAGGTAAGAGGACAAATAAATGTCACACAGTTATGGACAATGACAACATGGCATGCAGCTAAACTAAGCACTAACGATGTACAGAATGATGAAAAAAATGCACCAGTGATCATTACAGTTCACTGTTCTCAGAACAACCTCACAGATGATCTCATGAAATGAAAAATACTTTATTTATCCCTTTTGAGGGAAATTATTGAATAACAAATTAAATACAGTTAATGTGCAAACTGTATTTTATGACTGATTTGTTCAAGTATAAAGCACAACAGAGCATTATTAATGTATAGTAATTGAAAAATCTCAACAGTAAATTTCTATTCTCTGAATAGCCATTGCTGTCAAGGCTTTACTATGGGGAACAGACAATGCTAATAGACTGGCCATGTTACTAAATAATTTCAAGCCCAAACTGGATCAGTATAACTGTAAACCATTTCCTGTGACTGACACTGGTAGCCATCACAAATTATCACACAACACCATGGTTTTGGCAAGAAACTGGTTATGAAATTCACCCAATTTGACAGAAATTAATAGATTGTAGCTATTAATTCTCTTTTGTGTGTAAGCAGCCTGATGCATTCAAAATAATGTTTTCTAAACGATCATTGCTCACTCACTGCATTATATTCTTGAGAATAAAGCCAATAGGGAACATTATTCATGCCAGTAGCATAAATTAGTAGTCTTTTCAACTAAGCAGGGTACATATATTTTCACGCATTATGTGTAAGTAGAGATAAAACAGAGATGACAGTTGTCAGTCATTCTGATGAGATCTGAGACCTAAAATCTTTCAAAGCTTTCTCTTTGACATGTGAGTAATGCACAATGCCATTTCCCTTTAATCAAGTAATACAGTATCTCATACAAATGAAAAAACTGAGGCAAACAGACGTTTTTCATAAATTGCTGCCTCAAAGCTCTAGCAGGCTGCACTTTAGATGGACAGAATTGTGAAATAGCTCCAAGTTGATTCTACTGAAATTGTTAGATGGTAAAGATAGAAAAATCAAATTAGTTATCAGATGTACCTGAGTACCGTATCTTGAATCCCCTCTTGTTGGTTGCATGGTCAGTGGACCACCTTAGATAAAGCTGGTTTGTTTTAGATGTGAAGTTCAGCTGAGATGAATGGTTACCACTTAGAGCAACAAGTAAAGGGCTTTGTCCTGAGGATCCTGTGGAAACAAATACAAGTAATCTGAGCTACTGTACGCACTTTTTTTATGTATATTCATGCGCCTACAATATGTGATCTTGTAATTTTCTGCGGCCTGTGTGTCTAACATGAAACATGGCTATGAAAAGGATTCAATAAGTTTTGTTCCTGCCATCCTTCTGATTATTACTTGCCTAACATGAGATGGAAATTAACAATAAGCTGCAGCCAGATAGTGTTTTATTGTTTCGGAGATATGAGGTACGTGCAGGTGACAGTGTCATTAAGTTGCTTAGCATCCCCAAATCACTTGTTGTACATATATTCTGAATGGAGCATATTGTTTAGCTCCATCTCTGGTTTACAAAGCACAACCCACCACCTGTGCTAACATATTTTCTTGAGAACAAAACAGTGAATACGTGCACAAGTAAGTTTGACCTTGTTTAAAAATCTAAACAGAAATACACAGACTTTTTTCCCTTTTAGCAATGAAACGATAAATCAGAAAACAACTTCAGTCACAACAGCAAGCCGCCTACGAAACAACAGGGCCATTGCTGTCGGCGACATCAAAGGCATCTACAGTGTGCAGAGGACCAGGCAAGATAGCAGAAATAAACAGAGTTGAGTGGGACATGCATACAACATTTGCATATATGCTCACCAGGCTTGTCAGATTTTGACAGATCACATATTTTCTCTAAAGCTTGTATCATCTAATTTGCAGTATTTCAATTCATGCTGTTTTTCAGACTAGACTGTGGCTGCTGTCAACTGGACAAAACACTACTTTTTATAATGTGAATTTAATAATTGTCATTTAACTTGGTTCATATACTGTGCAGGTAAAATTAATAAATAAAGAAGGTTAATGTTACATTAGAGAAAATCACACAGAAACATGCAATATAATTTGTACTATTCAATACAACAAACTTTGATAACCTAGGGGGTAAATTATCAAAACTGTAAATAAGAATGTAGGGTTATGTATGCTCTCGATGGTTGGCACTTTTCATAAAACAAAAATAAATTAAAGCTGTGTGCTGCCTGCATGTGTTAATGTGTATTAATGTGAGTATAGCAAAGAGAGGATCATTCTATACCATCAAAAATCTCCAGTTCATCAAACTGCTTCTCACTGTGGAACATCTCCACATAGATATTGATGTTGTAACCTGTGGAAACAAGAGAATATTTTTTTGCTATATGAGTGTATAAATATAATGTAATATGAAATAAAAGGTACCTTTCCACAAGCAAATTCAAAACGATGCACACAAATAAATATGTATATACAGTATTAAAGTTTTACCCTGACAGAGCAAATGTACATACATACTGGACATGTTTGGAAATTTGGAAAGCATTGCTTTCACATGTTCAAGTTTTATATACAGCAGCATTTCTACAGAGTTAATGACACATTCAGACTCTCAAACTGTACATGATAAAACACACTAAAACTGTGCTAATAGAAATTCATGTAAACATACATATTTCACTTTGTAATGTCAAACAGAAAACTCTCTCTTTAAGGTACTGCTGAAGGCCCATTTATGCTCCCTATGTGCCTTAGCTTAGCCCGCCTAAGCTGGTTAGCTCCCATTAGCGCCGGGTTAGCTCATTGGACGGTGGGAACCGTCCAACGAGCTTCAATTCAGCTATTCAAAAACCTACAGGTCATGTGACAGAGGCTCTGTCCATTAATATTAAGCGGTCACCTCTGGCAGTAAAAAGTGAAGCCTATGCCTCATCCGCTAAGGACTGGCTCCAAAAGGGAGTCAATCCCCACAGACTCCCATGTTAAAAAGGCCAACTTCACACAAAAAATAAACATGTTTACAGCCTAGTACAAAAAAAAACTTTTAGGTTTAATAATTCAAGTTTGCCTTCATGACAACTGTGGGGGGAGTGAATTTTGTTTCATAACTCATCCGTTTATAACTATCATTAATATTGAAATTATTTATAATTAGGGGTGTGTCCTTTTGATTGACAGGTGTCAGATATCTGGCAGCAAGGAGACAGAGAGTGGCACAACCGCGGATTTCAGCCGGCTAACAGCGCGCCTTAGCTTAGCCCGTCTACTTCCGCTAGGTGGTTAGCTCACGTAAGCTCCCGGTTAGCTTGGTTAGCTCTTAGCTACAGGCAGCTCAGAGTTTGATGGGTGTTAATCATCTGCCCCACGCTTGCAGCCCCCCTCTCAGAGCCACCTCTTCACCCATTTTTGTATTTCATGGGAGTGACGAGAAGCAAATTACATTTGTATTAACTGACACAGGACACGGACGAAACTGTCCGTTCATCTATGTATCCGTCTTCTGCGTCGAGCATAAATGGGCCTTAAGGGTGCTTCAACAAACTTACATCATTTGGTGTAATTAGTTTTTCACACATTGCTTTTACATTTTGGCTTTGTTGAATAATGACTTGCGCAACATGTCATGTATGATTGTTCATCTGAGCTTGGACTGTATTGAGAAATTATTTTAATGTCCTGATATTTTACATGAAACATGGAGAACCTGGTTATTCATACCCTTGTATACATGTTAATTTAAGTATCATGTGTGTGGTATCTTCAAGTCTTTTTCATCATCTTAGTCATTATGATTTTGACCAAAAAAAGAATGTTCAACAACCTAGGTAAAGTCTTTTTATGAATATCTTGGTTTCTTTGAATACTTTACATAAAATAACATATTCAGGTCTCATAAAACAACAATAACCCTTTTACAAATCAGAATTTGTTGTTTATATGAGCAACACATACCAAGGATACAGCATGAGACTAATCATAAAAAGAGTATTGGTGAGTGCAAAAAACACAGTTGAATTTTATACCTGGAATCATACGTAGCAGCCAGGAGCATGTCTGACTGTTGGGATAGTTGCCAGGAAAGCCAGGGCTTAGTATGACTCCAGATGATGAAAAACGCTCCTCATTGGCTGGGCACTGGGCTGCGAGTGTAACAAATTAAAGCCAGAAGGATTATGCAAAATAAACAAACAAAAAACATAGGTGTAACAAAGTCTGTATTGTGAAGTTGGAGGGGTGGCAGTGGAATAATACAACTTCTTTTTTTTTCTATACAGGACCTTTGCTCTTCATATCTTTTCACTGGCAAGTAACCTATTCCACTGGTGTCTCAGACCCTCCCACGACACCTTTCATGCAAAGACACTATAGAGTCATAGAAATGATATGCTATTTTTACTCCAGAAGCGGTTTCTTTTTAATTCCGAAATCTGAGACAGAGACATATGGAGAGGCATCTTTTAGTTTTTATGGTCCTTGCCTAAGGAATTGCTTTCCTTAGGACCCTAGGGCAGGAACAAAAGTTGGTTTTAATCCAACACCTAAGTCATAAATCTGTATTAAGTTACATTAAGAGCAAAATTTAATGTTCTCCCATTGGCTGAAAGTTATGCCCTCCTTTGACATCATCAAAAATCCTGCGTCACTATTGGTTTGTGGGGGTGTTGCCCCTTTAAAATACTGAAACAGGCTTTGAGAGCTCAGTTTTTCAAGAGGTACAAAGAAACAATAAAGGAACCAAAGAATAGATGCTAACATTGTTTTGAAAAAATTAATTCATTGTTTTTTCTTAGTGTTTTCATTGCGTTGTCGTGTCATATGTTTTTGAGTTTTTCTTCCTCGTTAATTATGTTGGCTGGAAAAATCTGTTGCCTAGCAACTAGTGAAACCCAGTTATTGGTAATCAGCATGAGGCCACTCTGAATTTTTATCTTTTTGACAATCTTTGGAGCATCTTCCAACTTACTCCTAAGACAATATGGAAACAGACAGATTTCTTTGATGATTGGATGATAAACTGTTCAAAGGACACCGTTTCCATCCTACAGGGAGCCGCAGTTTGGAACCCTCCAGACCAAAAAAGAATAGCTCATGGCTTATGGTACAATGCTGGCCTCGACCCCTTATAACGGACCTTTTAGCTCTCTCGAAATATTCCACCTGGTGTCTTGCAGTATCACTAAAATTCTAACCAAATTTTAAACTCAACAATAGACCAAATTCAATATTTCCCGTCCAAATTCCAATAACATAATTCATCAACTTCACTTCGTCATCAACTCTGCTTCATCTTCGTTGCCTGAGTTAAATTGAACCAATTCTTCCTTCCATCACTCTATGAGAACTATTAACAGCCACATCAGTTAGTAGAAGTAATTTGACCATATATAATCAGTAATTTTTGAATAACTTAATTCTTCTTTCCTTGCTTTCATGCTGAGCTTCTGTTATCATCTTGTCAAGGTGATTACTCCTCATCTTATGCTTTTAATTTCATGGTGTACTTTTATGATTGTTTAATAAATATTGGTTATATTCTAACACGTGATCATTATTTTCCTTTAGCAAATGCGGATATAAACTATTCAATAATTCCCACATTTTGGTATTAGACTGATTTCTTCTGTAAAAAAATACATATATATATTTTTTCTTTCTTGTTAACGAGAAAGTGGTGTCCTAAGGTTTATACATACAAGTTAATACATTGAATAATTAATTAATTACGAGGTAATTTCACAAACACAACTTGCCTTGGCTTAAAAAGGGCTTCATATAAGGCCTACCATAACTGATGAGTCCCCCTGACACAAATTTTTTTGCATGTGGAAAGAGCAATAATTACACCATAATAAACACAACATTCCTTAAAAATGTATATGTGTATGTAAAAAAAATTTTTAAGTTTTTTTGCCTCGACACCATCACAGTGAGGTGTGGGGGAAGGGTGGGAGTGGGATAGTGTATGGAGGGAGAGGGAAGCAGACACCGGAGTTGATGGTGTTTTGCTGTTGTTGGCATAATGGATGTGAAGATGTTCTGCTTTCCCCCTGTATGTAAATAATTGCTTTTAGCTGTTAGGACCCTCCTCCCCTATTAAGTAAGGCGTGAATAAATAGTAAATATTGATCACAACAACAACAAAAACCCTTTCCTACAGACGTCAATGTTGAAGCTGTATTTAGTGGAGCAATATGGAGGTCCAGATCATTCTGTTTTTGGTTTTGGTTGTTTTCTTTGTGCTTGCCTGTGCTTCGTGGCTTTTTTTTTTCAGTCTAAGTTTTGTCAGTTCACTTGTTCCTTTGGATTTTTCTGGTTTTGGTAAAGTTTTACTGTTTTCTTGAGCTCATTGCCTTGTCCTACTCCTGGTTTGTGTTTTGGTGATTGCATTTGCTTCAGCTCCTATCTTTTTTTATTAATCAAAGTCCCGACGTGTGGGTGTTGTTTTTCATCTTTTGTTTTTCTGTCCTCACTAGTGTCCTCATTTGTGGCTTGAAATAATTTAGTTATTAGTGTATGCATACCATCATGTCTCTCCTTCTTTTTCCAGGATCCTCTTGTCATGCCACCAGTTGCATTAATCATATTTTTCTTACTTTGCATTTGAGCTTTTGTTTGCTTTCCTGTTTTCCCGCATTGATTGTAAACTGTCATTTTTTTGGACACTTATTCACCATTTGGCTTGGCTTTTTTTCCCACATCCCTGGGTTTTGTTTTTCCTCATTACTTTCAATTACATTAGTAGTTAGACTTACCTTGACATTTAGGAGTCGGGGCTTCAAAGAGCAAATGGGAATTTAGTTTACATGTAAGCTCCGCCTTTCCAATCAATGTGTATCCAGGTAAACATCGATATTTCACAATGTCACCTAGGAAGGAGAAAAAAAAAACGCTTTAAGCTATCATAATACAGTTCCACACAGTACTGTTGGCTGTCAAACAAAAAAATTGCTGCTATATGATTGACAGGTTAAAAAATATTAAAAATTACATTATTTAAATTTCATTTCCTTTGTCATTTAATTTCTTTAAGGGAATTAACAAACCATATGACAAAATAAACACATACATGTATAAACAAACAATCTTGAAGGCCACTGAACCTTTATAGACAACATAAGAGCAATGACAGGAAGGGTTATAATGTGTAAAAGACAGTTATTACACAATTCAAAAAACTAATTAATAAAAAAAAGCTGTTTCAGTACATATTCTGTCTTAGTTTAATCAAAAATAAGACACAACAGCCATGGGGGGGCAGCACATCTGTTTGTTGTTCCCTTTAGATCTTCATATTGTCTTTTGTTTATTACTTAAATGATTGATGTTGAGAAAACATCCAAACATTTTTTGTTTTTTTTTGTCTCCACTGAGTACATTTTCCATTAAATTATGAATAATGTGGATGCTAACCCTGCTGTCAGCTGGCTCATCTGATTTATACAGAAGTGATCTCTTGGAAAAGTAGGAGGAATGGGTGCAACAATTGCACCAACAAATGTTATTTATCCTACTTGAGAAAAACCTGTACTTTTGAGATTTTTATTTTTGATTTGAGGAATGTTACTTCACAATTTTGATAGGTGCAGTTTGACAAGGTTGAATCTTAAAAGCAACTGAGATCCACCACCTGCCAGAGAGATGCAATATATGTTTCAAAGTTTGCTCTGGAGACATACAGCGCTTCACAGCAAGGGGTGAGAAGCTTCAAGTTCTTGAACAGAACAAGCAAAAACATTTAATGTTGCCCTGAGCTTACTTAAAGATTAAATAACTGGATACAAAGTCAATCACAAAACTGGTTCAGACTCTAACCCTATTACACATTTCCGTGCCAGGGCTGAATCTAAGAGAATCTGTTTCACACATTTTTATTAAGAAAAAGATCTGTGCAGGTGCCACAAAGCTAGCACAAAACACAAAAGTGGAACTGCTAATAGTAGCTATAGGGACAACCAAAATAAACTACCATTTTTCTAAAGTAATAGCAAGTGCAGCAACAATAACAGACTTTCAGGTTAAAACCTGAGCCCAACATATAGATGTTAAATCTAACTAAATGAGGGAGGGTTCACAAAAGGTTCAAAGGCAGAAGTGGTTCTGCAAAAGTTACAACACAGGTAACATGTGGGCAAAAAAGAGGTATTGGATGTTTTTATTTCTCGAAGATTTAATGGGTTAGATTTAAATAGCAAGCGGCACTCAAAGCGCTTACATTGAGTCCATTATTCATCCACTCATTCATACTTGGTGATGGTAAGCTACATATGTAGCCACAGCTGCCCTGAGGCAGACTGACAGAAACATGGCAGCCAGTGTGCGCCAATGGCCTCTTCGACCACCACAGAACATTCATACTCATTCATACACCAGCGATGCAGATTCTGGAGGCAAGGAGGGTGAAGTGTCTTGCCCAAGGACAAACCAACAGTTGACGGTGGCGGGAGCGATTCGAATCGCCAACCCTTTGGTTATTGGACGACCTGCTCTACCACCTGAACCTCTGCCGTCCCGACTTCATTGTTGTACTAATGAAGAATAACAACCCCAACAAACCTTTTCTCTACAGTTAAACATTTCCAAACCCACTAAACAGTCATGGAAGCACTTCAAGTTTGAGCTGAGAAAGTTAAGCATCCTGTGGCACCACAGAATAGCTCTCTGGCTCATTTAAAATCATGCAGAGATTACAAAGATTCTCAGGTATTGCATTATCATGTTATCCATGTTATCGACATTGCTTGTTGTCTTTCAAGCTTAAAGGGGCCTGTCCAATAATTGAGATATTTTGAATTCAATATAAATTTTTCTGAGATTTATCCACTCCCTCAGTCTTTATAAATGTCATGACTTTCTTTTTTTTTTAGCATTTTATCAAATTGAAACGAAATCCAACTTCATTTAAAACAACACTAATAGAAAAAAACAAGCCTTTGGGGTGTAAGTTGTTGGCTAATGATCTTCTACTATTCATTCATCTCAAAAGGAAGGACTGCACGTCATGTTCACAAATAATGGTGCTGTCTCACTCACTTGTGCAACGCAGTATAAAACCGAAAAAGTATGTAACTGTGATGAGAACTAATTTCCTACCTAACAGGATTAAACATTTACTGTAAATATAATTAAAACAGACTTTGGAAGGCTTTTTGTTTTGTTTCAACACTGGAGGCAGCTGTTTACCCCAGTTTATTTCAACACAACCCAATCATCTCTCTGTACTAATTTTAGAAAATGCAGCTGAAATACAAAACCAATTATCAGAAAAGTTGGGAAGTTTTCCAAAATGCAATGACATCTTAAATATTGCTTAATAATGTGTATAATGTTTTATGTAAAGTACCTTGAATTGGTCTGTACATAAAGTGTACATGTACAATAAAATACAAATAAACTTGCCTTGCCTTAAATATGTAAACGTTGTCAATTCAAACTTCTTTAATAAATGGGGTGTGGAGATAATCATAAAATCTAAAAATGAAAGAAATCTGTTTCTTTTTCGAGCCCTGACAATGTCATGGGTAAAACAGTCCAAAGGACTACTTTTGTGTTCCTCTGAATTTTGTTAGTATTATTTCACAGTATTTGTTCTGTTACATAAGGATACTTTTGGTCCTTCACAATTATATTTGCCCTTTTACAATATTCCATAAATTCAATAAAATTCCAGAAGAAAAACACTACAGGTACTTTACACGGAAAGTACAGATAATATGTTGATTAATTTGATGTACTTAGTGGTGATTAGTCATTTGCAAAAGCTGATTTGTGATATCATTCAGCTGCTGACTGCAACCACAGCGTCAGCCACCATGTATGGCTGTGATAACTTAGGCAAGGCAAGGCAAGGCAAGTTTATTTGTATAGCACATTTTCAGGTCCAAGACAATTCAAAGTGCTTTACATAAA
>JAOXYM010000001.1:21936436-21948265 GCA_028567055.1 Leptatherina wallacei
TGTGTGAAAGGTGAGAGACTGGAGGGATGATGGTGGGGGGGGGGTGAGAGACTGGAGGGGTGATGGTGGTGGGGGGTGAGAGTGTGTGTGTGTGTATATAATCCCTTTCTTAAATGTGAAAATGGTGGATTTTCTTTTTGTCTTTGGTTGATGTCAGAAAGAAAGAAATGCATTTGTGCATGTTGGATACATTTATGCAAAATTGCCTTGTGAAAGACAAATAATTTTAGATCAATATAATAATACAGTCATATGGGGAAAGGACAAAGGATTCATGAAGCTTTGCCTATCGTAATATTGCAATGTTTCTGGTCAGAAAGACTATTATTGTGAGTGCTGTAATAATCTGAGCTTGGATAATTAAAAGGTTTTTGACTCCTAACAAAATCAACAATCTATAAATTGTTTATTGCCTCTAGACAGATTTTTTTTTTCAGAAATTTAGGGAAAAGAACATATTGAATATTAAATTATGCATCAAAACAACACTAAAATATTGACAATACTGTTTAAAGTACTGAAATAAACACTGCTTTGGGGTGTAAGTGAGTGTTCAGCATCATAAACTTCTGTACTTTGCCCTCATGTAAGATACATCGCCTGCTGTTAGCAGTAGTTAAGTGTTATTAGGCAAAGAGCCAAAACTTAACCAGTGGAAGACCTCAGAGACAGTTTGGCTTCAGTCCCTGACATGTGGAGGCAGCTGCTGCCTTATAAACCTCTGAGACAAACAAAGCAGACACCAGCAGACACACATCGCTGTGGTGTTGACATGACATGATGAAGCACATCCAAAATACATCTCTGACAAGTCTGATTATTGAAATCCAAAGCAGGAGTAAGTTGGTGAACCTAAAAAGCAGCATAACCACAATAAACAACTAGGATAAATGAATGACCAGAAAAACAAAGGCACTGGCTCTTCTATTCAGCTGTTGCTAATGATCTTTGCATGAATTCTTTGCTTAGCCTAAACCAAATCAAAGCTCTTTAAAAGCATATGTGGATTCCATTCAAGTACACACAAAGCATCCTTTAAATATACAAACACTGTGTGAAAAATGAAATTCTTAATCTGAGCCAATCCTTCTCCACTCAATGTATTTCTAATAAATAATATGCTTGATAAAATTGACACGGACCAAAAATGCAATGTAATATATGAAATCCCATGCAAAACATGTGAGAAGCTTGCACATAAGAAGAAATGAACACATAAGATATTGCGAAAAGGAAACAACAGGATGACTCACAAGATCACAAAAAGAAAAAAGCAGAACAGGTGAGCCTAAAATAAGCCATATCAGACCACTGCAAAAGAAATAATCATATTATGGACTGTGACAACGCAAAAATCATTGGACCGGAGAGCAACAAATTCAAATGCTGGATCAAGGAGGCAAAAGAAATCAGGAGGCGGGCCAAGGACACCATCAATTGTCATGAGCAGGCATTAATGCTGTCCCACACATGGGACTCCCCTGCTAAGACCACCAGGCGGCTGGAGGCGTGGCTAGCTGTCAGATAGCTGGGCTTGGCCACACCTCCAGGATATTCAGGATTCAGGATTTCTGAATAAGAACGAAGTGTCAGTTTGAAACATGTCAAGGTAAAATTACACCTTTCTTCAAAAATGTCTTTGATAAAAAACAAACCCTCTTATCTAATAATATGCTTCTATTGGTCTTCACACAGTTTTTTTTCTTGATTAAATGCTTCAAGTTGACTATTCGAAGTTTCATATTCAACCTATATTGTCTTCTCAATGAAATGCTTATCAGCCTAGCAGATCAAATATGGCATACTCTGTCTTGTCCCACTTTCTCTTTAACTGTACTACAAAATTCAAACAGGAAAATGCTCAAATTATGACAAAGGCAGTGGCCCCAATTATATTCCTTTAATTAGATGATGTCTTTTTCTATTTAAAGTTTGCCCCTGATGCTTATAATTAAAAGTATTCCAACTACCGATTCAACCGCAGGTCGTTAAAAAAGCCTGTGTTGATCGTCTAAATAGGTTATGAACCATTAATGCACCGTAAGCCTATTATACTTGTCACATCACTCCAATTTTCCACTTGAAAAGCACATTTGTTTCTCTCTGGGCAGGTCAAAAAATATAAAATGAATAATACTAAAACAATATTTAACAGATGGACTATTTTAGTATCTAGTATTTTTTGACAGGACAAATGCAGCTGCAGTGGCCTTTTGGATCAGCCATTCTAAATCTATCTAAGGCTCCGGAAGGAAGATGATGCCCTACTGAGTCTGAGAAAAAGGACTTCTCTTCAGTGTCAGCCTCCAGTTCCTTCAAATATATTCATGAGATGCGGCAAGAATAAGCCTTCATGTATGCACTAATCTCACATTACTGACTTACTCTGGTGACCTACAATATATGAATGCAATTTCATCATTTTCTTCCAGATGAAATGTAACACAAAAAACACATGAATCACCAAAATCACTTTGAAACTGCAAAATAACTCAATACAGTGACACTCTATAGCTAAATCCACAATTCTGTTAGCCAGCCAGATTGAAAACTAGAAGTCACTGACTGTGAATGCATTGCTTTACCACCGCCTGCAGCTGCTTACTCCCGAGAGCACAGCTCTTGAAGCTGAAAATTAAAACCAAACACCAAACGTGTAACTTAAAGCAAACCTGCTACAAATGCAGATTAGACCCAAAACCGACTTAATCCTGATTTCCTTTCTCATAAAAGTACTCTTCACCATAATTCTGACAGCATATACGATGCAAGTTAAAAGTGCTCTGTTACAAATTTCTCTTAGACTGACCCAAACTTATCTGATCCAGCTGGGTCCCATTGGATTTGTGATCCCAGCTCTGCCATTCCTTTCATTACATTACCCCACTCCCCACTGACTCTCAAAATTACTTCCAGAGTTCTTGAGCCCTCTCTGGACCTGTGTATGGCCATGGTACTGACATAGATTGAATTGATCAGTGGTCCCATTGTGAATGCATTACTCCCACACTCCCTGTATTACACCCTTACCTCCACACTGAATCACATTATTACCACTGAAGAGGCTGTACACTCATAGCAGAAGGTACATACTGTATGTGTGTACATTTCATTGGTTGTTGGAGCTGTTGCTTCTATGCACACAACTGTCAAACACATATGCTTGTATTTAGTATGAAACAAATGGAAATCTATTTCAGCAATAATCTAAGTGAACCAGCAAATTCAATAAAAGTCAAAAATTATTGAGTAAACTGCTTAAAAAAATAAAGGGAACACAATCATTACCATGTAACTCAAAGTCAGTCACACTTCTGGGATATCAATCTGTCCAGTTAGGAAGTAACACTTATTGTGAATCAATTTCACCTGCTGATGTACAAATGGAACAGACAACAGGTGAAACTGAGAGGCAATTAGCAAGAAAACCCCTATAAAGGAATGGTCCTGCAGATGGTGGCCACAGATCATTTCCCTGTCTTCATCCTTTCTGACTGATTTTTGGTCATGTTTGCATTGTTGCCAGTGCCCTCACCACTAGAGGTGACATGAGATGGTGTCATTGATGTGCTCATCCAGGATGTGCTCATCCATCAATACGCGCTGGGGTAGGAAGGTTTTCTGTGTCTCCCAGCACAGTGTCGAGAGCATGGAGACAGGAGACAGGCCAGTATACCAGGAGATGTGGAGGGGGCCATAGGAGGTTGATGGAAAAATCTTGTATTTATGATATTGTGACCCTTGAATGACTTCGGACCAGAAGTGTTTGTGGAAGTTTACTGTCCTAAGTGCAGCTGTAAAGGGCTTTATGGCCTTCCTGCTGATCTGGTCACCTCACCCTGGGGGTCAAACACATGGTCACCAAGGGGGATTGTACCTTTGTATACTTAAGATAACATGGTCACAAAGGGGGGTTGTATACGTTGAAGTAATCATGGGGAAAGGGTGTGTATAAAGAGGTGTTGTTTTCCTGGTTGAGCGAACTCCTTTCAAGTAAAAAAAGCTTTTTGCCTTCTCACTGATCTGAGTGTCTGTCGTTCATTGGGAGTTTTTTCCTAACAGAGGTCAACAACCCAGCAGCAGGACCGCTATCTGCTCCTTTGTGCAAGAAGGAACAGGAGGAGAACTGCCAGAGCCCTACAAAATGACCTCCAGTAGGTCACTAATGTGCATGTTTCTGCTCAAACTGTCAGAAACAGACTCCATGAGGGTGGTATGAGGCCCTGATGTCCACAAGTCTCCTCACAACCCAACACTGTGCAGCCTGATTGGCATTTGCCAGAGAATGCCAGGATTGGCAGATTTGCCATTGGCACCCTGTGCTCTTCACTGATGAGAGCAGGTTCACATTGAGCACATGTGCCAGATGGGAGAGTCTGGAGACGCCATGGAGAACGTTCTTCTGGCTGCAACATCCTCCAGCATGGCCAGGAGCGCGCCCAGATGTTGTAGGGAGAGAACACAGGCACATGGAGGCCACACACACAACTGAACCTCATTTTGAATTGTCTTGAGGAATTTCCACAGAAGTTGGGTCAGCCTGTGATCTTAACTTTCCACCTTTATTTTCAGTATGATTCTGAATTCAGATCTCCATGAGTTAATGATCTGATTTACATTGATCATTCCTGTTATTTTATTCTCAACACATTCCACTCAGTAATGAATAAACATTTTCAACGGGAATATCTAATTCATACAAATTTAAGATGTCTTGTTTAATTGTTCCCTTTATTTCTTTGAGCAGTGTATGTACACTGATAGATGACATACGATATATTGGTTTATTTACATTTTTTTATTCACATGTGGATTAGAGACAGAGTGAGATTTATGCAAATCTCACCTCTAAGTGATGCAACCAGTGGTTGCATGATGCATTAAACACATTTACTCACTATCTGTCATATTCTGGTGCTTGTCTATCGAGAATGTTCAAGTGTGAATGTAAACTTACCAGACAGCGATGTAATCTGTGACAGGCTCTGTCTGCAGCAAAGTAAAGTTGATGTAAACTCCATGTCCGTGGGGAACAGTGATAAGCCAGCTACAGTCTTGGGAGTTGGGGTATTCATTGGGGTACTGAGGTGAATAGATGGTCCCATTTTCAGCTGTGACATTATAGCCACAAGGAGCTATAAAAATGTTAAAAACAGTTAGATCGTTAATCTGCAAAACGTCCAGTCTTCTCTAACATGGCAAACACGAAAAAATAAGAAGATGAAAATATCTGTTGAACAGCAGAAAGTGAAGAATATAACAATTGAATAGTTATTAGTAATAGAGGTGGAGGCAATGCAAATATTAAATCAACATATAAATTAGAAGCAGATTACCTGTAGTCTACTAAAAGTGAATAAATGATTAATTTTACAACCAGTGTATACAATAATAATAATAAAAAAAACACAACTAGTATTTAATTTCTTCTTAACCATTTACACTTGTGATAACAGTGAAAAATCAAATCAGATTTATTTAAATTCAGTATTTCTTAATTACTGAATCTTACAGTTGATCCACAAAGGTTGTTGGATAAAGCAGTTTATAACAGTACATAAACTGGCAACATATTTGTTTAATTTCATTTTGCTTAATTGCTGGGATAGGCTCCAGCCCCTGGCGACCCTAAAATGGACTAAACAGTACAGAAAATGTATGAATGAATGAATGAATATATTTGGATTATGGCATATTAAATCTTGAAAAATAGACAGTAGAATAGAATAGTAATACATAACTAATATATAATAGAATATCCTTCAAGAAGCCTGAAGAACTATTCCTGAATACTACTTAGTAGAAATTAAAGAGAGAATGTCTAAGAAACTTCAGACTGTGTTGGAAAATTAAGATATACTGCATAAGAAATAAAGGGTGACTCAAGAAGCTGTTCTTACCCTCACAGCGTGGAAATGGATGGTTCCACTTCCTATTAGTCCCATGCAGACATGTTAGTACTGTGTGTCCAATCAAAACATAACCAGAGTAGCACTGAAAGGTTATTGACTGGCCAGCACTGTAGTCACTGCTGATTATGTCACCGTTGGGAAAGGGAGAAGGATCCTGGCAGTTTTGAAGCTGATAAGCTGAGGACAGAATGTGGGATGTCAGCATGGAAATATACATTTATGAAAAACATCTCTTCAGTTTTAGTTATAAAGATAGGTAAAAGCTGCTATTTACCAATGGATAGTCAAGGCACACACACAGTTGTAAACAGTAAAGGGACTTGATTTTTTTTTAAAGTTCACAGTCCATGTGAATTAAACTTTGTTCCTATGCACATCAAATAGACTTAAGAGGACATTAAAAACATATGAAACACAGAGGCTACAAGTAATAAGTGCAAAGTATCAATAGAACTTATCTCCTCCTACACAGTTAACTGCAGATATATGCATAGCGTGCCAGCACTTGCTTGAGGAAATGTCAGCACCACAGGTCTATTAAGGGTACATCTCACTCAGCATGAGTGTCATTGCAAGTCAAGTCCCTCTATTAAATATGCCTTTCACAGTAAGCAGAAGTGGCTGGTATTGGAATCTTAGCTGCTGCATAAGGTTAAAGAAAAGGCAGCACCAAACAGCACATGAAAAGTGCACAGCACAAGGTCAACACAAACTGCATTCAGCGCTGAGCAGCATCCACAGTAAACTGATGCCTCACAAACAGAATAAGTTAGTACTGATTAAAAGCTAGACCGGAAGTGATTACATATTCAAGATGCAGGATGTGTAAACCTGTATTACCACTAACCATTAGCAAGATAACGAAAAGACCAGGCAGGGTGCTGTGGAATATTTACAGCCTGAAAACTAAACAAATATCCACTAATCTAGGTAGACATTATGTAGATGGAAAGAGAGACTGGAAGAGCAGTTAATGACAGATATAACTTCATGGAGAAGGAGCAAGAAAGGACAGAAATGATACAATGGGCTAAGTAAGAGGAGGAAATAAGGAAGTAAGATGTATGTAGGTCAGAAAAAGTGCAAGTGGTAGTGGAAATAGTCACAGTTTTAAAACCATCGCCAAGAATCTTGCTCCATCTGATTCCAGGAGCAGCTTTCAAAACGCTTCTATGGAAGTGCACCTAAAGGCATCACAATGTCAGATTGCCATGCCTGGAATCCTCAAACCTGTGAACTCTGGATCAGAATATGGATGCTTTTACCTTTGTATTCACACATATTTTTTTTTTGGCCTCAAGGACTTATTTAATAGTTGTATGCACATCCATAAGACCTGACTTAAGTCTATTGAGCAGTAAACCTCAGATCACAGAACACAGAACCTGAAACTGCATGTGATGTAGAGTTGGCTGGGATGAAAGCATGCACTCAAGCTCTGTGTACTGCATCTTCCTGCCACAGAACTTTGCTGTCAGGTTAAAAAAAAGGGGGGAGGGAGGAAAAAAAAGGCATTGGATGCTACTCCGCGTGATGAAGCATGTCTGCATCGCCCCAAAAGCAAACAGTGGGAGGACAGTGACGAGTTCTGCAGCATTAAGGGAATTATCATTGCAAATTGGGAGTAAAAAATAAATAAATAAATAAATAAATAAAAATCAACGTGTGAGTTAGCTTATGTGTAAGTAAGTAAGCCTTGTTCTAGTTATGCTGGCACATAGGCCCAGAGAGCATCTCTTGTGTCTTTGAAGTAAAGCACTTAGGGCTACAAGTAAAGCCTGCTGGACAAGATGCCAGTCTCTCACAGGGACTTACTGACAATCCATCTCTTTTAATGATGAGAGAAAAGCCATAAGGTTTTCTAAGTCTTTAGCATGACTCATCCATGGATCAAAGCTCAAAACCTCATAGCAATATGTTTTTTCATCCCATCCCTCATTTCTTGGAGTTGGTAAAGCTTTGTAATGTGCCCCTAGGTTGGGGAAGTTAATCTATTCCATACCTTTGAGGAGACTATTTTTATTTTTTCTTAATCATGTGGGCATCCATTGTGTTCCATCCCCCCAAAATTAAAAAAAAAATTAACAGCAGGCTCACATTGAATACAGGGCTGTTCTTCCATTGGCACCACTTTCACTGAATACCATAAGTGTTGAGATCTTTTCTGTCCAAAAGCAAATACTGGAACAGAGAGGAGCCTACCTTGATAGGTCAGTTTGAACCCAGGCCTGTTCTCTGAGTGGTCACTGTAGAAGTGGATGATTGCCAGGTGGGTTGTGCTCATCAGAGAAGGTGGAATCTGTGAGCCAGTAAACTGACCAATAAGTGCAGAGCTGTGCTGTGGTCCAGCCCTGACCTCTAGGAAGTCATGGTTGTCCTCTGAAGAGAAGTTTTGGAACTGAATATGGGCTCCTTGAACACAAAGGATGATGCAAATGTTGTGAAAAACCACAATCAATTTATAATGACAATATTAGAGAAAAAAGCAAATGCCAAACATTATGCAACAGGTGACCAGCTGCATAAATTGGGGTTAAACATTCATTTGATTTTACATTAATTTTACATGGAGAATTGCCACTTACAACGATACCAGGTGGAATTAAGTTATTTTAATTCAGATACATCTATGTAAATTGCATCATTTTCATTAGTTGCTTTTAGTTGGTGTTATTATTACATTTTGGTAACTTACACCTTGAATACAACAGCAGATTTTACTGTCTGACAAAATGACAATAATGTTCTAGTGATCTATGACATCTGGTTTTACTGTCACTATATCTGTAAATGTATACCATACACATAAAATGTGTCCTATTCAAACCACCACTTATTATAATCATTTAACAGCACATATCATGTGCTAGTCTCCAGTTAACATATGGTGAATCAGCTGCACATTTTATGCTAAAAAAACAGGAGGTCTGTGTTTCCCAAATATGCCAGCAGATGCATTTCAAGTGACACCTTCTATTTAGGAATGCTGCTCTATTCCAGACTGCAGGACATACCATATCCAGCTGGCAGGGTGATTTGCCAGGTGCAGTCCAGGTTGCCGGGATAGTTGCCAGGGAAACCTGGACTAAGGATGACACCACTCATCTCAGACAGGACCCCGCCACAACGAGCTGTTAATACATGCACAGAAATTGTTAACACATGTATAAAGTATACAAGAGATCATTGCTTCAACTTTTGACATATTTTGACATTACCAGCCTGATACCACTTTCTAAAACTGAAATGTGAATTATAATGCTGTATTTATTAAAAGAAAAAAAGAAACAAATCCCAAATAAAATGGGGATATGGACATGTGGTAGGACTTAGCATACTGTAGTTAGTCCCTTTATATCAAGACAGAGTTTGACTGGAAAGTTCTCGCCAAGGATTAAATTGTTTACTCCTAAAAACAAACATCAATGGAAGCAAGATCCCCTCTGCACTGTTGCAGATGTTAGGAGACCTTGGCTCTCACTTCAAAGTACAAATACTGATACTGTTTGAGACCAGCAGTCTAATTGATCCTATTGATTGCAAAGCCCATGTCAGTGAAGGAGCTTGCTTGCTTGCTTCCACAAATCTAATTTCTAGCTCACAAGATATACTAATGAAATCATTGTCAAAATGAAGAATTATTATGTCAGCATTAATATGATTGTTTTATTGCGAGTGGATGCAGCATCACTTTAGACATTTCAGCTGCCAAATACATCAAGACACGAACAGCAAAATGAGGGATGGAAATTAATGAAAAAGTAACTTTCTATAAGCCATAATAAAGTTTTGTTTCAACACAAGCCTCTAATCTATTTAAATATTCTTGTCACAATATTGTAAAATGTGAAGCTTATAGTTGCAAAACATATTTTCCTTCCCTCTGGATTGATCCTTGACACAATACAGACAGCAGTGTATTGGATGTGTCTGTGCGTACCTATGCAAAGAGGTGGTGGGTAGTTCCATCGCCGCACAGTCCCAGGCATGCAGGAAATGTGAGAGTGGCCCTGAAAGTGATTAAAAAGTGTCAACGTATTTTCTTTCCTTTTCAAATAAAAATACCAAAGAGATGAAAGAAATGTTTTAATCTCAAAATGTTATGCGATTTGCAATTGCTTTTTTCTGTTCATCTCAAAACATGGCAACAACATGGACATCTGTTCAATTCTTCATCAATCAAAGCTATAAGTATTTCTTATGCACTTGATTATTGTTCTATACACCAGTTAAAGCGCAGATTTAGCTTTTTAATATATTATATATATCCTATATACTTTTCATTTAAAAAACAAGTGCAATTAAAATTTTCAAACAGCAGTTTATTAAAAAGTAGTGGTAACACATTTCACAGCTACATTTGTTTAATGGTCAGTTTGTTTGTGTGTGTGCATTACCTGTAGTGTGTACCCAGCTTCACAACTGAAAGCCACCACTTCGTTAACCATATATCTGTCTCCTGTTTTAATGCCATTGGCCGGGATCATTGGTTCTGGGCAGGTGGTAAGGCCAACCGCTACAACAACATCAACAACAAAAACTGATTCATTAATTGCACATAGTTACATCTTAAATCCCATGTTTACCATATTTTTCAATATCTAATACATTAGTAGTTAATGTATATTGTATGCAGTATTTGCATCATATATTATTTTAGACACATTTCTGTTTGTATTGGTGGTTTAACATGCTCTTGCATCTCATTCTTCCTTTCTATTCTATTCCTATAATGCTACTGGAATACCAGGATTTTCTTGTCTGGGTTCATCCAAGTACATCTGATTCAGATTTTTTATTCTGATAAAAAAAAAAGAAGATTAACAAATAAAATGTGTTGGTATGACTACTGGCTTGATCACTGACCTCTTTGTAAACATTGCTAACTTCTGGCACCAAAGAAATGACTTGAAAAAGTAATGTGATGGGATCATCAGTTCTTAATGTTTTACACAACTAAACCCAGACTGCGGTCTTTTCATTTGTTCTAAAACTTGTTATAATTAAATGAAATAATTTTATTCTGTGAACGAATAAGTGAAGCATCCCACTACTCTCATCTAAATCTTGTCTGTACTACAGCTCACTTGTCAAGAGAAACTTTGCAATCACTGCTTTTGTCTTCTACTTTCACTGCTGTATGACCTTAGAAAAAACTATTTAAGGAAAACATAATTACTGATAAAATGGTGAAAGTAAAGATTAATTTGAAAAAGGAAATTCATTCACAAGATCAAATCAAATGCTGTAATGTGTTTTTCTTATAAACAAAAGCTCATAATAAACTGAAGCAAAATAAAAAGTGCATGAAAATACGGGACTTTAGCCATGTATTCCCAACATACTTAAGGTTAAACACATCCATAATAAGTTTGACTGCAGCAGATTTATTATCAAATAGCATCAGTACAAGTCTGTGTGTTGATTTGTATGTGTGTATGTGTGTGTGTGGAAAACTTCTGCAGGAGACTGCCCCAGAGCAGTTACCATGGCAACACAAGGGTGGAAGAGGGATAGAGAGTGAAGGAAGGGGAGACAGAGGAGTGAATGTTTGTGTGTGTGTGTGTGTGTGTGTTTGCTTGTGTGTCTGGTCTTGTTGGTTCATTATCTACCTTCCTACCAGCAAAACGCTGTGATAACACTGTGCTCACACACACACACACACACACACACAAACAGGTGGCCTATAGCTCCCCGAATGACATTTGTGAGTGTGTGCGCATGAGTGACTTTTACATGAGTGTGTGCTTGCTGAGGGGGAATGAGGGGGCCTTTTTTTTTTAGATGCAGCATTAGTGAGAAAGCAGCATGAGGCTGTTCACATAAAGACATACACACATACACACACACACACACACACACACACACACACACACACACACACACACACACACACACACACAAATACTGTGTATTA
>JAOXYM010000001.1:21955311-21967617 GCA_028567055.1 Leptatherina wallacei
GTATAAACAACATACACAACAATGACAATAATAATATAAAAAATATTACAAATAAACTAACAACTCAAACATTTAATATAAATTAAATTAAGAAAGATTCAGAATGACAGATAAGGAAAGACGATCAATATAAACATGAGCACCTGACCACTATTTCATTTTTTTTTCAATTTAACTTCTTAACTTCAAGTGATATATAAATTCAAAAACAGAACAGTCCAAAACTTCCTGCTGTAACCATCTTAGTCCAGAAGGTGTGTCTTCTTGGTAAACTTTGACAAAGATATCTTTTCTCATCCAGGTTTACGCGTCTATAAAGAGCTTTCAGAGCACTGGTTTCGTTTTGCTAGCGGAGGAGTTGTTACAAATGCCCGCCCTACTCTGCTTCTGATTGGCTCTAACATTACATATCCCTATGTACTGATAGGCTTCTGGTTCCTGTCATTTATAGCACCCCCTGCTCATACCCTCCTGCCTGTTTCACAGACAAAGGGCAGGTTCACAGTTTGGTTGTCACAGACGGTCGAGACACACTAATTAATAGGCAAGACGGCAAAAGTTGGTGAACAGAAAGAGTTGTTATCACTAGATCACCGTGAATAATATCCAATGACACTATTTCACACTAAAAACAATTTATGTTCCTATTTATGGATGATTAATTTTGAAAAAGACTTAGGTCAAATTTATTTGTATTTTGTAATTCAAGACTTTGCGGTCCGGATCCAGACCGGGGTCCGGACTTTGAGGACTCCTGGTATAAATTGATGTGACAGTTGAAGTTGTTTGCAATATCGTGGCACTCAACACAAATAAACCTATCTTTTTCCTTTATCAAGTTAGTAGGAATAATAGTCAAAATCAAAATGCAGTTACTGTAATTACCTACAACAACTTAATTAGAAAAAAGGCTTGGCTAATCAAGATCTTTAGCATCTTATTTCTTACCTGTACTTGCATTCTTTTGACACTTTTGATAATAGACACTTTGAGCTATTCTTAAACAGTTGTTTTCATCACAGTAGTACTATTATCTTATTTCAATATTCTAGGTGAGTTAATTGTACAAAAACAGAATACAGTAAATTCCAAATGATGAAATCATTAAAGAAAAGAGTTATCATCATTAAATAGTCCTTCTCTTGACCATAAGCTCGTATAAGACTGACTGACTGACCCTAAGTGAGAAATGGTAGTTGGATTAATCTACCCCCCATTTTTTCCTTTACTTTGCTTATTTCAGAAAAACAATGCCAAACCACAGTGTGCATGTTTTACAACAGCATGGTTCCATAGTAAAAGAAAGCAGGTGCTAAAACACTCTGCTTGCAGTTCAGATGTGCGAATTTATACAGTTTTGGTAATGTTATACAAGCCTGTATTTTGACAGAAATTTTATGCCAATTACAATTTAACTTCCAATAGTAGTCTTTTGTGGAATCTGTTCTTCAATTTATGCGCTTACAACACAGTAATTCACTTTATCTTGGAACTGTGTAAGTTAGGTGGCTAAATTCTTCAAATTTTTGTAATACATAGTTTGCCTTACCTATACAGGTTGGTGTTGTTGCATTCCACTGTGCAAGGGCACCTGGTACAGCTTGGCATTGAATAGCACTGGATCCTTTCAAGAGATAGCCAGGATTGCACTCAAAACGGACCACAGAACCTGCCGAGAACTCTGAACCAATCCGTCTCCCATATCGAGGCTCTGGTACTGAACTGCACTGACTGTCACTGGTCCGAGGCACAGCTACAGTGATTCAGTAATACAACAAGAAGAAGAAAAACAAAACAACACAAACAGAAATGCCACAGAGAAATTTTAAAATTGAGCATGAACTCAATGTGACTTATTTCAAGCATGTGTAAGAATGTTTAAAATGAGTGCAATGCAGAAGCAAACAGAGTGAAAGTTACCTTGGTAGACAAAGTGAAATCCTCTAGCAGACTGGCCACTCTTAGCATTGAACCGAAGCATGATCTGATTGGAAGTTGCCAGTGGCAGTGTTTCTCCTGTAGCGATTAGAGATTTACAGATACAAATATAATGATCTAAAAGTATACATTAATTCCAAAAACAGTTTAAAATTTTCTCTACGGAATCACTGCAATAGCCCCCCCCAACCCACTCCTTTATTTCTTCTTTTTTAGCTGAATTGCAGAAGCTTTTGGCACAGATGATAATTACAACATACAGTTCCATATAAACAAACATGAACAAACACCAACAACGCCAACAATTTCACTCTTACCACGCACCACAGTTCCCATACATCTAATTGTGCTTGCAGGGATTCTCTTTCAGTCTTGACTTGTTAAATGTCTTGTAAAAATGAAAATATAACTGACACCAACTCACAGGCGCGCAAATACAGATTTATATGCACACGGATATACAGGCAGAGAAAGTAATAGTGATAAATGAGGAAAACATGGCCCTCTTTTGGCTGACATTTAGAACCATCATTACATTCAAGATGTGTGTGTATGTGTAAGTCTCGTATGTGTGTACCATCATAAAAAAAAGAATATGTACTTCAATTAAATTTCTGTAGTTTTAAAAATCCAGTGATAATATAACATCATCTGGTTCTTAGAAGGCCTTAAAATCAACTAGACACAACCTTAGATTAACCAAAACATTAAACACGTTTTATTTTATTAATCATCTTTTAAAAATGAAGACAAAATACATCTGAACAAACCACGACTGCTGAAACAATGTCCTATGAAAAGATAAGAACAGAGATAAGAAGTCTGGCCATAATGCATGCCACAATGTTTAGCATATGCAAAACACAGCACAAACACCTCATAACAGCTATCAAGTATAGTGGTGGAGGGGTGATTATTTGGGTTTGTTTGGCAGGCTGGGCACCTGGGTACAACCATGAACCCCTCCATGTACCAAAATAGTCAAAAATTAAATGTGAGCTCATCTGTTTGACAGTTAAAGCTTGTTAGACATTGGGCCACACAACAGAAACAATGATCCAAAGACCACAATCTGTTCCAAAGATCATTGTTCTGTTCTCAAATTTACAAGAGTGGCAACAAAAAGAAAATAATAAAAGTGCTTTCATGGCCCATTCAAAGTCAACTTGATTTAAATGCTGTAGTGGGATCTTAAGAAAGCTGTGCATAAACAAACGCCTCCAAATCTCAATGAAGTAAGGAAATGCAATAAGGAAAACTGGGTCAAAAACTCCTCCACTTTAATGTGAGAGACTGATACCATACAAGTAGTTTGCTTCCTAGGTTGTACAAGTTTTTTTCAATCAAGGAGTTTTAATTAGTTTTTCAGACACTTACTTGCTAAGTAAACAATGTCACCATGCATCATGTGTTGTTAATCATCTGAGTTTCTGTTACTGTAAATTTGAATATGTTTGTGTCAGTTATGTCAATTAGATGGAACAATGTGTTACAAAATTGTTTGCCCAGGTATCTGTGTGCTTGTGTGATACAAATAATATGTTCATAGACCCTGCTGTTTTTTGCCTAAATGAGAGAATCAACATCAAATCCACTTAAAGAATAAGCCAGACAATCTACTTTGTACAAACTGTCTTTTTCACACAAATTAATTTATATGGACAGCAGTTGGGAGTGAAACATACTGTATGGCTTGTCATGTTTAAGGTATGAACAAAACACTCAAAACCAACAATAAACATTAAAGCAAGTTAGGAAATCATAAATAAATAATATGTCTCTCTACATATGTTTGTGTTTCCTCTATCTTAATTGCTGTTTTGAACTGAACTCAAATACACTTTAATACTACTAATAAAAGTACTTTAATTGGCAGTTGGAGCCTTACTCTTGGTTAAACAGCTTTAAAATCTACAAGCAAAACACAAATTCAACATTACAGATAAATTACACAAAGAACACAGATTTCTACAGAGACAGACTTTGTGTCCCTTTGAAGGGGGTTTCCCTGCAGCATGCCCTCTGGCAGGGGCACACAAAACTCAAATGAAATGAAAACTCTGAGGCAATGGCAGGAACTATATGTTAACCAATACTCTTCATATTTTATTCTTCATCATACTTTGTGGTCCATATCAATTTTTTCTACATATGTCAATATCCATCCATACACAATGTGCAACTATACAGTGACTGAAAATGTTGCAAAGAGTGGATGATTCTAAGTGGGAGGGTAAGGAAATCCTTGGAGGGTCGTGTTAAGGAAAGCTCCTTTATTGTGAATGCATTTAAATGAAACAAGCAGACTTTGTAAGCAGGGTTATTTACATGAAAATGTTTTTACATGGGGTTTAATAGTTGTATGCTGTTTTTCAGTGTATTTTCATGAATTCAAATGATTAAACCTATGAAATAAAAACTGGATTTTTTCTAACGCTGGGTTGTAAATTATATAGCTGTGTGGCTTTTAAAAAAAACTACATTTTATTGTATTTCTTATTGTAGAATTTAAATTAATTAAATTATGTAATTTTAACCCAACTGTTACCAGTATAATAACCCATACAATGGGTTTTTCTTTTTAATCCAATATTTGGATAGCTTTTACTCTTCAAAATGGTCATTTTTATCCAACTTTTGGGTAGAAAACGTAACCCAGTGTGCTGGGTCAAACCCATAACCCAACCCTGCTGATTTAGAATAACCCAGTGCTGGGTCCATATTTGACCCAGCTGTTGGGTTCAGATTGGGTTATATTTTAACCCAGCAGTTTTTAGTGTGTATGGCTCCAGTGAGACTCTTTCAGCTACTCATTTCTTCTTGTAAAGATAACTCTTGGGGTTTTCACCAAATACATCACTGTCCAAATAAATTGTGATAATGACCAGTGGAGCTGTGTTCTACAGCCCCCGGGAGCTGCTTTTTTTCTATAGATAATTTCATTATTGTACCTTTTCAAGGATAAGTTCAGAAGCTCAAAAAGAGGAAAAAAGTGGAAACACCTTTAAAGCATTTAAATTGAACTGCTGCTTTCCCAAACTATGATCTCAGAGTAAATCATAATAAGTGAAACAACAGTGCAAGAAACACTTCAATTACAGTACAACCACAAACCTTAGTTTTTTCTAAGCCTAGAATTTATCAACACTCACCTGAATGTGACCCTGCCAGGGAGCTGAGCAAACGAACATTGTCATTGGCTCCATCAAACAGCTCCACTGAGTCATTCATTGCTGTCTGGAAAACAGCAAACTGACCAAACACCACTTTTGAGAGAAGGGGAAAAAAAGGTGGTCATTTTTAGTTTACAACATCCAGTGTAAGCACATATGATGCCACCGCTTTCATACATACCAAACTGTGGAGACACAGTGATGTAATAGGAGCAAGTCTGTCTTGTGGTGTAGTTTAAAGGATAGTTTGGAGATAAAACAACACCTTCAGATCCACCATACTGTCCACCACAAGGAGCTGTTGAAATAAAGAAATAATTTTATAAAATAAATAATTTTATATTTCTTTTAAATTTGCAATGTTTGTATCTTTAGTTAAAAATCTAAAATTCTTAGCCTTGCTTCACACAATCCTCACACAGAGGATCAGAATGAGAGATCCTGTTGAACTTCTTATGCATGTTTCATTGGCAGAACATTAGGTCACTTAATTCAGATAAATTCTTTATAAAATCACTGTTGGTCTGCTCTGTATGCACACACAGTTGGTGAAGAAAAGGGAAAATGACAGGACAATAACAGTGTGAGTCCCCTGACACTGATAACATTCACACAACTTGCAAGTCCCATGTGAGGAAAATGGTTCATTCTTGAAGAGTAGATGAGAATTTGAGTGGATTTATTTAAAAATGGTTTTGATTGGAAGTCACAGAATTTAATTAACCTCAAATATATTCGATAAGCATCTAAGCAGGTACAGTAGTGGATGGATGCATTATTTAAAGGTGAACAAAGAAGCAGCACTGAATTAATATGTTAAAAGAAATATGTTCAAGGAAAAAGAAAACTAACGTAATACAATCTTTTAAGAGAGCCATTCTCAGTTGATTTCTGATTGAAATCACAATGATGCTTACCGAGTCACTAACTTGTCAACTGTTGCCAGATCTAGTGACAGAAACAAGCAACCTGATAGATAAAATCAAGCCCAAAAACAAGCACGAAGTTGCCCATAACCTGACCTAGCAACCCTGGAACCTCGAGCATGTGTTGTAAAACAAGATAATGAATGCAATTAAGGCATATACATGTTCACAAAATACTATTTAGATCACCATACCCCAGGTAACCTAATTTAATCAACAGAAGATTATCATAAAATGCTGACATGACACTGTAGTATATAGAGCAAGAATTGGGGTAACATTGCAATACTGTTGAACACAGAAGTGCAGCCATTGTGGCGGTCCAGCATTAAGTGATATGAAGTTACAATATACCAGAGCAGCAGCATCTAAATAAGACTGGGGGAAGGGAACACTTCCCACTACCTCTTTACCATCACTGAGGTGTGTGTCCAACAGATTAAACTGATCTTTTTCTGAAAAGCTTCCAGGTTTGAAAATATGAAAAGATGCAAGTGTGATCATAGAACTGCTGTAAAAGAATGCTTGGCTCTCAGAAATGTTCAAATAGGTGAATAAAGGTTAAGATAAATAAATAAATATATGAGTTCTGTCTACAGCCTACTTATGTGTGCACAAATTTGGTATCATCCCTTGTGATTCTGTGCCAGGCCTGTACTATAGCCACCTTCATTTAGTGTTTGCCTCCAAAAATATGTGATTAATTTAAATTGAGGTCAGGTGATTGAACTGGCAAGAGAAGCATTTCACTCTATTAGGGTACACGATAGCCTGACAGTGGGTCTCTACAACTTTAATATTAATGCCAACTTTTTGGCCTAATTGACATTATTTTAAGAACTTTGTAGGACAAAAGGAAAACCATACAAAACACTAACTTACACATACCGAACCACTGCATAGCTAGAACCACTGTACAGATAGAAATATGACAAGAAAGAACATCTGTAAACATCATATTGCAAAAGAACACTTTTCTTTTAATTGTGTCTCTTTATAAAATTATTTTCCTGTAGCTGGGAGCACCGCCCATTGCACTCAAAACATGGCAAACATGTCATTGATCTTATCTGTTATTCTTGTGTCCTTTCTTTTAAAATCAAACTGCATTTGGCCCAAAAGTTGCTTAGATTACAAGAAAACTCATGTCTCTAATTACCTCTTGGACCCCTGTTGCTCTAAGGCGTTTTGATATGATAAAAATGCATCTGTAGATACATATTTGTATGTGAGAATCTGTTTACAAAGAGATAAATAATTATGAATAAGCTTGTTTTTCAAGTTTTTATCTTATACTGTAAATCACTATGTAAATGTAATGAAACTTTTTTAGAAAATAGTAATGTCGCCCACCAATTGGTTTAGGGGCAGACTGGATGGCTTTGGAGACAATACTAGAATTCAGGACATCCTACAAGTTTTGCAGCACTCTTTTCAGATAGACAAATTCCTCTGGACGAATATCCAACGTGACAAAAATTTAAATGACTAAATTGATGTAATGCTGAGCTGGAACAGAGTGAGGGATCTTTTGTATTGCAGAGCTGCTCTAAAAAACAAATAAACAAAAAAACAGTATTAACACATACAACCAATGCTTGACCAACAAGAAACAAACCTAACAACAACTCCATCCATCTTTAGCATCCTCGAGATTGTTTGTTAACCTTGTGTGTTAACAGTACTTTGGGTGTATGCACACTTACACTGCAAGATAGGAAGATGGAGATCACTGACATTTCTGTAAGTGCCTCCAAATGTGTGTGAACAAAACAGCAACAAGAAGCACATCAGTCAATGTTATCTTCCCCAACACATACAACAAACTTTCCCAAGTTTTCTTATCCCTACTCATCTCATTCTTGCCTCATTTTAGTTCCTATGGAGGGAACTTCTGTGGGTCACTCCCAGTATCCAGGAATGGCATTAGCAGTGATCCCTAACACTTTAATCATCATCACCTCTGTGCTTGTTGAAAATGTTAGAGCATATGAGTGCAAAGGTGGAAAGCGCTCTATGAGACAAGGGACAACAGTTTGAGAATTAATACGCTACTTGGGTCAGGGGTCTGACTATGCTGCTAAGATGTGAGGAGGAGATTTTATGGGCAGGATCATAAAGCCTAAATGTTATTAGTTATTAGCTTTGAACATCTCCTTAAACATACCCATGAGGAAAAGTTCCTCAATCAAAGCATTTTTAGTCTTTTGAAAACTGTGCATAAAAAGCTTAAAAAGTCCATCAGAGATTCCTCAAGCGCCTTCCGATTCCAGAGCAGGGTAGCCCTGATCCCTGAGAATTTATCTATAACATGTCAAAGTCTATGAGCCCATAAATGTGAGTGTTCAAAATGAGTCCTTATTTTTAGCAAAGGTTTGCCCGATTAGATTTACATGTCACAAATAAAGATGACGAAAACTTGGTTTCTACTTCTTTGCTAGACAGCTGTTGCACACCCACTCACACATCCTCCTCCCCACTCCTATGCCCGTCTCCTTTTTTTCATGTCTCCTGAAGCACCCTTCTTTGTTTTCCTCCTGATTCTGCACAAGGATATTGATTGATATTTTTTGGATTGATTTTTGTTGTGCCGTTGCAATGAAACCCTCAGGTCAAGAGGTCTTGTCTTGATCTACCCACAATCTCCCAGTGGTACTGCTCTAGGCTCAGGTGTCAGCCTTGTCAAAAGCTTCCATGCACACGCTTTGATCACTCACACCCTCTCTTTCAAACACACACAAATAAATGCAAAAATGATTCACAAGTCACTCTGTTTCCTCTCAAACATCCGTGAGCTTTGATCATCCGTACGCATACACAACACTTTTGTAGTCCTAACTCTCACTGTTGGCGTCTCATTTTCCTGTTTCTATTTTTCTCTCTTTCTCTCTCTCTCACACACTCACTCACACACACACACACACACACACACACACACACACACACACACACACACACATACAGCGATGCTTCAGGTGGCAGTTAGAGTACTGAAAAAAAATCTGAAATTTCCTTAACTTCTGAAGTTGTATTTGAGTGTTTTTGACTTCAATTTCATGAAGATTTACATCTCAGTGATATTGATAAAAATTATTTATAACTGAACAGAAACACATTTACAACATGACCTACTTTCATAATGAAAAACACAAGAAAAAAAACTATTAAAAATCTGACTACCAAGCAGAATATTTGGCGAGTTACTCTCGTCTATCAAAATAAAAGAGAATATAACATCCTTCCACTGTTTTAAGACTCATACATACATTTGCTCAAACATATAGTGTATCCATGTTGAATTCCATTGGTCCAGTGCAGGAAAAAACTTATCGATATAGCATACTCTCATATTTCAAAACCTAATGTTATACAGCATCAATGTCTTGATACACAAAGACAGGAAATGAGAACCATCTTTGAAATGACCCTGTTTTTCTGCAGTAATTGGAGATAAAATACATCTGATTTTCATTAAGTTCATAATTACTGTCATACCATGGGCTTAGGCTCATAACACACATTTATAACCTTTTGTCTTGATTGAACACAACAGAAAAACATTCTGAGTGCTATTTAATGCGAGACACGGCAGGAAAACCCCCCGTTTTTTCATCACCTGGTCAATTCTGAGATTTTTTTTCTTCCTTAACATGTCTTCTTTCAGACTAGTGTGAAGAAAATGTAAAAAATAAACATTTTAGGTGTTTATTTTATGAATATTGTGTGTATGCACACCCAAATCATTTACCCTCGTATTAGCAACTAAACCTGATAGTAAAAGGGAGGGTTTTATGCTAGGCGCGGGCACTCATTTGCTGGTCTCAATTTCGGACAATGCCATTGGTTCATATTGGTCAAATGACACGCTCTGTTGATTGTCCACTGGCCTTTTCCCGGACGAACGCTGCCCCGACAGAACCTCAGACCCAAGTTGGACCGAGCCCTTTTCTGAAATGTTGCTGGTTATACGCGCTGAGTGTCTTCTCAACAAGTAAAATTGATAAATTGGTCTTACCTTGAGGCCCAATCTGAGTGTCTTCAGCATCAAAGCTAAACATCTAAAGATTAGTCACTATTCCCTTAAGTTAAATACTTATGCCATAATTCGTAGGATAACTATTTCCACTCTTTTCCAACCTAACTCTTTAAATTCATACCCCACTGATATGCTTACCTGGTTAGAATAAAGCGTTGCCAGGTTGCTTCACCATCTACACATTCAATGTTTGATTTAAGTGTGAATTTTCTGTCTTTTACTGTGTGTAGTGATTAAAATACATTTTGATATATTTTAATCGGTCGCTGTGGAGTGTATCCTGGCAAGGTATTGGTCCCTTCATATGTTCAAACCCTGTTATCTGCAGGTTGTGAGACTAAGATTATTTGTAGCAAAATGATTAATAGTTGTCCAAGTCTTTCCATCCTATAACAAAAAAAATTGATTTGTAGCTGCCCCGATTTAAACGAATGTTAAGGTAAATATTAATATCTGGTATATTAATATCTATATTAATATTCCCATATTCAGATCCCCTATTAACGCTACACAGGTCAAACCTCCTTTAACCTCAAACAAGAATTTTTGGTAGCTGAAACTAAGACTTGTACAAACTCAAAAGGAATTCTGGACTTTTGATATTGAAGTGCTTCAAGTCATTCATAGTATAAGGCTAGGCTCTAAATAGACCAAAAATTCAAATCAGTTAAACTTTTTTGAGTTTCAGCTGGTAGAAAACTACCTCAACATTATCCTGGAAGATACCTCAATAAATGCAGAATTGAATATTCCACTTGATGAGTAAGCTATTTTAGCCACATAGATAGCAAAGAAACCGCAAACTATGTACTTTAGTTCTATCACTCCACACATAATGATCCTTGATCTGTCAGGTCTTTCTTAGCATGATTTACATCAGCTTATTCTTCTCATAAAGTTTTTCACACCTATAATCCTGGAGGAAGATCATCTCCACAGTGTTGTGTCAGAGTTGGACAAAAGTCTGGCTAACACACCAGCTAACTCCTATGTTCCACAAGCTTTTGTTTGATGTAATTAACTTAGCAGCATACTTTTTCTAACCTATACTGGCAATGTTTGAAAGGTTTATTCAGAATGGACAAAAACAATTGACTGATTCATCTTCTATGTGAACATACTTTATGACAAATGCACACATATTAGCTGAAGGGTTCACTTGCTTCATCTTCCCACTGTGTATACGATTGATAAAATGTCATTTGTGTGTTTGTGCATGCAAAAGTGTTTCCTCTAGGCGGCACTCTATTATAGACTCTCACTTTATCTTTGTGCATCTTTCCTGCTTTCTTGCACACACACACACACACACGCACATATGCACACACGCACACACGCACACATACACATAACCCTATCAACAGTCACTGAGAATTCCTTCTTTCTCGCACCAGCTCTTAGTTACCATGGAAACCAGTGAGATTTGAGGTTTGAGATGGGAGGTGTTTATGTATGTGTGACAGAGCAAAAGCAAGAAGGGGTGAGAGAGCTAGAGAAGAAAATATAGAGTAAATCATACACTGAAGAGGTGGGAAATAGGTAAAATAACAGTAGGAGGCAGTATTTATGGAGAAAAGAAAAGGAGGAAGAGGAGAAAGTGGTACGTGTGAGCCGGGATTAAAGGGAGGAAGAGAGGAGATGGAGGGAGTGTAAGTGGAGATGTATTATTTAAAGAGGTCTCACCCTGTCTAATGAGTTTGGTCTAAAAGCTCCAGGAGCTGCCCAAAGATAGAGAGACTGACAGAAAGGGCCAAGAAACTTCCATAACTATGTGGTGAGAAAATTCAATGTGCAAAAACAGTTGGTGGAGTGAGAGAGCAAGATCACGAGGTAGAGGAGGATTCGGTTTATTTTCTTCTCCTCTAAATTTGTGAACAGTCGCAAAGTCTAGGCGAAGCCAATAACAGCAGATCTATTCATGTATTTACATCTCAGAGAGAGAGTGAGTGAACTAAACGTATAAAACACATAGGCATCTGGTTGTGAACAAAATTGTATTTTATACCAGAAAATGACTAACCTGTGAAGCTTGTGTGAAAGAAGAAATTTTAAAAAATCAAAATTACAAAATTAAACTGACTATACTCTATATATTTTTGATTGTTAGTGCAGTAGTTGGTTAGTGCAGTAATATGCATGAGAACAGAAATGTTTTTAACCTGGATTTAAAAGTTTCTACATTTGGCGAAAGTTTAACCTCTACTGGGAGTTTGTTCCACTTGTTTGCAGCATA
>JAOXYM010000001.1:22000706-22013174 GCA_028567055.1 Leptatherina wallacei
TCTATCTATCTATCTATCTATCTATCTATCTATCTATCTATCTATCTATCTATCTATCTATCTATCTATCTAATCATCTCATCCCAGATCATATTTCAACACAGCATAGTAGAAAAACTGCAGAACATTCTTGAGTGGAGTTTGGTAACCTGCACCAGCAGCATTTTTGTTCTCTTATCAGGTCTCAGCAAAAACTAGGACAGTCTAACAAAATGACCCCTGTTGAGAGGCACATGTACTCTGCCTGTGTGTGCGCGCTGTATTCATGATGTGTAATGCTGCTCTTAGTACTTCAGCTGTATGAATGGCCTGTGTGGGAGAAGACAGGTTGTTAATGAATGAGAGCAAGAAACTGTGAGCTGTACTTCAATGCATGAGAAGAGAGAAAAGAAATACTATTCATGACTGACACATGAGAGGCAGAAGCAGACAGAATTTTGAAAGAACAGATATGAAAAATAAAGAAAAAACAGAAATGCATATACAGTGATATACAACACTTCAAATGCATCCTTCTCTTTCATGGCATCACATTTTTTTTTGTTTTTGAAGTTGTCTTGCACTAAGAGAAATCTTTGGATTTTTTTTTTTTTTTTTAAATGAAGAAACTATGACTTTGGTCACTTCTAACAAGTTGTTTCCTTGGCACAAAGTACAAACTTTTAAAATGTCATGGTGCTCTTTCACTATTCTTCCTGACACATTAAAGAGCACCGACTGTTCTGAAATATCTATTTGGCGATTCAGCTGACCTGCAAGAATATGACTAGCTGCTTGGATCTAACAGATTTTATAGCATTACTAAAGGAGGAGGGATTCCAAATGCTCATGGGGTCAATCCTATTTTCTTCCCCGCAGAATATTATCAAATTAATGAATTTTGATTGCTAAGTGGCTTGTATGAAGAGTTAACTGTGCTTCTGAGACTTGTAGGAAGAGAAGTCTTGACAGTAATGTGCATGTTGGAGCTGCTGCAGGAGTTCTTACAGATGACTTCCTTTTAGCCTCTAAACTGATGTGACGTATAAGCCTTTCCGAGAGCAGATGGTAAGTTTGCCCACTCGTTATTAGGTTTTTGAATGTTTCTTTCCAATGTCACAAACCATCCTAATCAAATCAACCTTGTCCATCTTTTTATACACTAAAAAGAACAAGACATTAACTAATCAATAAAAAGTTCTGTCACAGACACTTGACATATAATTCTACTATTATCATCTTCACCAAAAGCAAACCATGACATGTTACATTTTAGTTAAGGCTTACACCATTTCAGAAAAAAGTCGATGTCGGCAATAATGTGTCTTGTCATGTGACAGTGTGACAGCTGTCTGGTGTCATGGCATGCTTGGCTGAGAATTGAAAATTTTACAGTGTATTCAGACACTGTGTATTCATCTCCCTTGATAATGTGAGCTGTAGAGACGTGCTGAACAGGGAGGTTTACATTGGCCACCAAGCATCTGTTTCTGGAGTGTCTGGACTTGAATAATTTCACTGAGGCTGAATGTCCAAGTTGACTCATAGAGGAAAGTATACCTTGGGAGTCAGGGCTGATCATACAATCAACACTACAGCTGCTAGGTGCAAATAATGAAAAAATGAATACATTTAAAAAATAGAAAAGAAAAAAAAAGGATGAAACAACCTTCATATCCTGAGTTGGAGGTTATTAATGCCATGGTTACATCCTCATCAACCCTGTCTCTTATTTCCTCTATCTTAAACACTTCTTTTTTTTCCCTTCCATTTTCTATATATACACTTTTGTTTTCATTTAATATGTCATGTATATATACACTAAAGGCTTGTTATGCTTGGAACTATCCTGTACCAGTCAATGAGGAGCGGAGGTCCATTATAAAACCCTCAAGCATCAAGTGTGTTGATGAAGATCTATTGCTGAACTATGATGGCTGGTAATTTTATTTATGAGCAGAACTGAGTTATATGCCATGTGTATTATCTTTTGGACATGTTAACAAATGTGATAACTGTATTATGCCATAAATGCAATCTCATACATGATAAACTGATATAAGCAGCAGGCTGCCAGTGGAAAAGACTTCCTGGGGACAAGGTGACTGGTATGAAGCTGATTCAGAGTATTACATAAGCATGGTGTTATAGCAGTATTCATCACAGTATCATTAGAAATAAATATCACCATAAGCAACCGTGATGGAACAGTCAGTGGGCAGATTATTCAAAATCAGTTTTGTGGTGATAATAATCATTAGAATTACAATGTGGCTTTGTATTTTAAGTTTGATAATTTCCAAATTTAACTAAATTGCTACTTCAAGTAAAACATGGACCTGATCATGCTGAGCAACTGGGCCTTAATTTGTATGTAATCCATGTCTCCGTTTGAGCTTCCTGGGGCTACTCCAAAGACATGCATTATGTTAACCGCTGACTCAAAATTATCCAGAAATGTAAAGGCCAGTGGTCATCTGTCTCTACATGGTCACACTGTGATTGAATGGAGACCTGTGCAGAATGTTCTGACCAGCTAACCTCCAACCTCCTGTGTTAATGCAAGTGTAAGCAGTTACTGAACAGAAAACCGAAGGGTGAATCTAAGGAAAGGAGCTCAATAACTACAGCTACAGCTAAACATACTGAAACATTAATCAATGTTCCACTATTTCTCCATGGATGGTATCATTTAATCGTATTCAGTAGCGCTATATTAAATGAAGTCATTTCTAATACATACAGTACTAATGTATCAGTACTGATGATTAATTAGATAATAATCTCATAGGCTCCAAATGACTAGAACATGAGGTTGTGGCTATCCTTAGCTGCAGTGTTTAGTGAGAAGATTAAAAACATCAGTTCTTAAGCTTTCATTATGATTCAGCAGAGAGTTTGTCCAAGATTAAATTCAAATCAAGATTGCTTAATTTGTAAAGGATTTAGCATAGATTTGAGTGTATTGGCAAACCTCCTGTGAGCTGTTTTTCTTTTGGTCTAAATAAGTCCAGGCTAAAAAAAATTTAAATAGAAAAAAGGCTTTACTATTTGGAGGAAAAATACAACCCTGACCTGTTTTGTCAAGGTGTATATAACATTTCCAATAACATCTCTTAGATTACCACAACTTTCAGTTTCCTGTCTTTAGAGAATATAAAGATTCATGTGACGTGTTTTTATATGCAAGGGGATGCAGTGGGCTGAAAAGAAAGAGAGAATCTAACCGTCACAACTGGGAAGAGCGTGACTCCACTGATGATTCTGCTCACAAACAATTGGCTCTTGATCACTAAGTGTGTATCCAGGGTCACATGTAAAAGAGACACGAGAGCCAATGGAAAACCTGCTGCCATGACGACGACCATTGACTGGAATACCAGGATCAAGGCACGAGTCAGACTCCATTTTCACACCTGCAAATCACACCACACAAACACAACAGAGTCAAGAGGGTGAGTGTACACGTCTCTGCAGCCAATTTTTCCATCAGTCAGTCAATCACTCTTACTTTCATATCGGATGCTGAAGCCTGCAGCAGAGCGGCTGTTGTCTGTGGTGAACAACAGGAACAGGAAGTTGGATGTGGAAATCAGGAAATGAGGGGCTTGGGTGCCATGATATTCGCCGATCAGGGGAGAGGAGACAGAGGGGCCATCCCTGATCTCTAGTGTGTCATAGTTGACCTCTGTTTGGAATCTAGAAAAATACATGAGAAAAACACAAGCACAATAACCTGATATACAAAGAGATAGTCTTCATATATGCATGACTGTAACTAACAGAAAACAAAAAAAAATATCAATTCACTAGAAAAACATGAACATGAAAATATCCATATATGGTAGTGGCTAACCAGATCTTCTCTGGTTGTGCTTCAATCTCAGTGACTACTTTACTGACTGAATCATTACGGAAAGCTGTGCCTGCAGGTCCATAAAAACTAAAGTTGATTTTTTGGAAAATCTGAAATAAAAAAAAAAAAAAAAAAAACTCAAATTTAACTTTTTTAATCAACTCAAACTAATCTGAGAAAAATAATTTCACAGCAAGTGCAAACTAAATAACTTACTTGTCAAAGTGTATCTTCACTGCATGGTTTGTTTGTGCTTCTATCACCCACTGGCAGCTCAGAGAGTCTTTATAAAAGGAGGGCCAACCAGGAGACAGCACAAAGCCAGTAGGAGCTGTGAGATGGCCTCCACAGGGAGCTGAAGGGAGATGCAGAACACACACAAAAATAAAAATCCACAAATAAACAACTGTAGCCGAGACTGAAATTAATCATTTTTGTCTTGTAACTGTGTTGTAACATGAGCACAAGTCTCACATTTCATTAAGTTTGCAGATCCTACAAATGCTCAATTTATTTTTTTACACTCTAATCCTTTCTGAATTTATTCAGTTCATCCTAAAACATTTACCGTCAGAAATTATGCTGTGCCAATTTTGTGCTAAAGTAAACAAATCTGAGCTGGTCCTATTTGAGGAAGAAATAATTAAATTAATAATCATCACATGTTAATTTACTGTGGGAATCAAGTATATTCTGTCATTCTGTGTAATGCAAAGGAAAAAAAAAATCCTAATTTTTCAATAACTCGTGATTCTGCAGGTTGAAAAACTGGCATGTAATTGGATCCTAGTTGAGAACACTGAAATTATGACTTTTTTTCAAATGCAAGATTTAGCTCTTCTAGCTTTTGTTAATATTTCACTTTTCTTTGATTCTTGCAGTCAAATATCGTGTATGCAGATGAACCACCTTTGGAGAAAAATCTGACCTGGCTCATGATCTGTATGTCCCTCCATTGCTCTTTCTACAATATATAATTTGCTAAGGCTTATCTTTTACAGTTTTTACCACTTCCTCTCTTCTCAAGTGCCTTTGTCATTTCTGATTGCTCTCTTAAGTCTGGCTTTTTAGCAAACCTGCGACTATTCTACATGCCCTGCATTCCTAAGCAGCAGTACTTGTGGACAGCATCTACAAGAAAATGATTTCAGAAATAAAACTTAATTATCTCTCCCTGTTCAATGTGAGGGATATTTTCCCCCCATACTCCTTGCTTAATAAGGTGACCACCTTAGTAAATTTGATTGTCTCCTCCATCCAATTTATTAACATGGGCAACTTTTGATAATGTCATTTAGGCAATACCATCAAAATGTAAGATCGGGGAGAATTTTTAAAATAGCTCACAGGCCAGTGGATTCCATCTCCCTTCAAAAGCACTTGCAATAACAGCACATTCATTATCCCTTATTATTACTTTCACAAATGATCTTTCCTGTATACCACATATGCATCTGTATTTTAGAGTCTGAATATAATGAATGTGTCCCCCTGAATGAGTTTCAGTGCAACTTGTGCCAATCTCATTTAAGATTATTGTTGAGGGAGAAGGATGCGTACAAACAGGCTGAATAAGAGTGGAGAGACTGAAGGCAACAGGCAATTAGAAAACACATTCACACAATTGCCAAGGTGTATAAATGCACTTCAGCTTCACAGTGAGCGCCAAATAGCTAAATGCTTTGTCATCTTGCAATCTAAAAAGTGAAATTGTTACCCACTGTTTATACAAGCATTTAAAAGCAAGTATGTGTGTGTTTGTTTGTGTTCACCTTCACAGCGGGGTACAGCTGCAGACCAAACAACATTTCCATCCTGAATGATACAAGTTACTTGATCTGACCCCTGGAAATACAACAATGGATTATCATAAAAAAACAAACAAGGTTTTTAAATTATATTGTAATGCCTGCCTCCTCTTCACCAGCCACCACAGAACAGTTCTGAAATAGCATTGTATATGAGTTAAACAGCAGCCAAACAATGGTATGAGGAGTTAGTAACAATTCTATATGTTACCTGTGTTCTTATAAATCCTTGATCACAACGAAAAGCCACTGAGCTGCCAAGCTGAAACTGGTCACCATATCTTTGACCATTGATGGGGACGCCTGGGTCATGACATTCATTTTGCCCAAATGCTACAGAAAGAAAAAAACAGGTGAGGGTAAAAAAGGAGTTTTTTATTTGTTTTTATACCTGAAATGTAATTCTACCTAAAGAAAAAAAGAACGGAAAGTATTGCTATATCATTGTCAGAAAATATGACATCTCCCCTGATATGGAAATATGGGAACAAAATCATCTTTATGTGAATTCAACTCTGTCATGTCTGGCTTATATTATCCCCATTCCAGAGATTAACCTGATCCCACCCAGAGCACAAACCCAGTGATTGGACATGTCTAAGGTTGATTAGCTACTGATGGAGAGGAAATGATAGCAGATAGAAAAAGAGAAAGAGAGTGGGGGGGAAAATGAGGCAGGAAATAGTGAGGATGAAAATGCAATAACACACATATTTTACATTCTGCTGATGAATGCAAAGACAACACATCCATGACTGAGGATAAGAAAGAGCCAAATGAAAAAAAAATTAAAAACTGATTTTAGACTACTTCAAGCACATGAAATCATGTAATGAGATTTTCTAACAAACCACTGTCAAGACTTGCTTGTATCTGAATGAAAAAGTGATCCAAAATAATAATGTAATAAATTAGAGAAGACACAAAAAAATGATACTGAACAAAATGGTCCAGACACACAGAAACAGACACAAAGAAATTGCTTCATAACAGCTTCATCTTAGTGTTGAACAGAGTGGCCTTGCATCTTAAACAAAGTTTTAATCAAGCTTTGCAACAATTCGTCCTTGCCTCGTCCAATGAAGTCCCATACAGAAGCAGAAATATAACTCTGTATGAAAAAACTTGTTTAACTTAATAGTTATCTAAAATCAAAAAATGAAGAAATGCATTCACTCCAAAAAAGTTTTTGTGATCAATAACTATTGGGGAAATATCCCTTTTAAAGTTTGATAAACACTTAAAGAGATTATGCTTTTTCTACTCTTCATATGTCACTGCAGATGACTTATCTTAAATCCAGTGTACACCACATCTTTTTCAATAAAAATTTTAGACATGACACAGACCTGCTACCAAAAGCTTAATCTGAACTGTAACGCATACATTTAAAATGAAAAATCTTAAGACCAAAAGATCTTAGATCTTGATTTACATCTATCTTCCACTGAGTGTATACATTTTTAGGTGTTCAACCACTGAAAATAAAATCAGTACACAATCAAGGAAAAGAGGAGCTTAAAGCAGATTTCTGTATTTCTGTAAATGTTGGGATATGGAGCCTTTATCATTTGTGTTGGGATTATAGGCAAGACATTTTGTATAAATAAATGCTGAGGCAAAAAGAACATTCAGTACTTTCATTTGTCAAATGTCACCTCTATAGGAAGAGCCAGACACAAGGTCATTTGGGAGGCAGTGTGTGAAATGGTGCAAAGCCGAATGGTAATCACAGAAAATGAATCAGGTTCAATCATGTAGAACTAGTTCAGCTTAGTGCAGGTAAATACACAGGCTGCAGAAGTCGGGTTGAGACTGACAACAGGATAGGCTTAACTAGGCAAAGCTTGAGTAAGCATGCAAAGAAATATTGAGTTGAGCAGAACTAATCAAGCTAATGTAAGTAATTGGTCATCTAACTCTCACTGTGATTTGGTATGTTTGCAAAGTCATTTTTAGTTGACCCTCTTCCTGTATGTAGTGTTTAAGTCTGATAATGTAAATTTGTGTTTGATTTCAGAATCCAATGTCACATTTTTCTCCTTTTACTCACAAAAGTTTTATTACAGTAAATACTGGAAAGGGGGAAAAATTAATAGTATATCATATACAGAGTCTTCTACAAGATATCAAGCAGCTATGAAAGATAAATACTTTTGGTTATAAAAACCCAAATTTATAAACCTAAAGAGGTGGGTTAGTGCCTGAGGGACCCAGTTTCAGCTCAGTCCTCGCAATGTAGGTGATCAGTGTTGCAACTGGGTTGGCTTCAAAGCAGAGGAAGATTTTTCCGATTGGGATTTGTAAAAATATTAAGTATTATTCTGTGTTCTTTGACACTCTGTAAAGTTCTTTCAATTCTTTATAAAACTTTCTACATAAATAATGTTATCTTGTCTTTCCATTTTGCTGATGAATAAACTTTAAACGTGACTATGTGACTATATCAGACTAGATCATTTCAGAATTAGTCTGACCACATACAATTTTAGGTTTGAATTTGCTCTACTGAGCTGGGTGTAAGTGAACCTCCTTTCTTGGAATAGAATTAAATGAACGACACTAATATTTTATATCATAATGATATCTTTACTATTATTTGAACAGAAGTCATCTGAGTGGACAGTGTCAAATGTGACAGTAAGTGAAAATAAAATATTAATATATTCCATGGTGACAAGTAGCTTATTAAGTCAGTTTCATTATCACAATAGTTTTCAAGATGAATAATGTAGCCACAAAGAAAAAGACCTGCTCTGCTGGCCGGGGGCTCCCCTTTATCGGTGTCAACAAAAATGATCCCCCCAGGAGCGCAAGGGAAATATGGAAAAGGTAGTGTCCTCTACTTTCCCTCTTTGAGGAATCAGTGGCAAATACAGTTTTTTTGTTTGTTTTTTCTAAAATATATGTTCCAACTTGTTGCATAAAATGATTTTGATATGATCTTATCACATGAAGTGAGTAGCATGTGAGTGGAATTCATCTGGCAGCATTCCCGTTTCAACCAGTCAGACGTTCTTTGAGACAAGACTTAAATAGGCTTCAGAGTTAGCCTGGTCCGAAGCAGACTAATGTACCTGCACTAGTTACCATGGTAACTCTGTTGGAACTCATTTGATGGAACGGACCTCTCACTATGATAAGTTTTGAAATAAGTGAGACTTTTCCTTAATAATCCCACTCAATGGAATTACCCCCCTGGGGTAATGGACACAATATATGAGGGTAGCATCTGCACAGACTCTTCAAGAAAATGCCTGAAATATTTCAATGTTTGGCCTAATTTTTTGAAATACAGTTATTAAAGTCAGGGAATGTTCTTTGTCAGGCTTCATTGGGCAAAAATTGTTGTCTTATCTTAAAGTACACTGTAACTATGTTTTGACCCAGATTTCATGCCTTAGAAAATTTAAACTGTAACAGTAAATAGTGGCCAAACACCAATATACACACATACTCCCTTTTGATGGTGAAAGCATGATTCAGTAGCAGGAAATCCTGTGGGAAAAGTCGCTATTCAAGCATTGGCAATAACTGCCTACACTGTAAAGCAATCCAAAAAAATGAGAGGTAAAAAAACAGAATCTGACCATAACCACATTAAAACCCGACTGTCAGCTAGACATACTCATACATGTGAAAAAGAAAGTACACCACTGTTCAGCATAAACATTTTATAATATTGGGACATTAAAAAAAAAACTAGAAATGGAGACCTCCACCACGCAAATATTTCTTTCTTCTTTTTGCCAATGATTATAGGTATTGTTTAATAGTTAGAAGCTCTAATGGCAAAATTATATCTATCTCCTCATAGTAAAGAATCCTTAAAAAAATTCTTGGATGGAGACGGTGATTTGGATCATCCCCAAAATCTAATCACTTGTTCCTTATTACATTCTGGAAATTTCCTGAAAATTTCATTGAAATCCTTCTATAACGTTTTGAGTTGTGTAACTAACAGACAGACAGGCAGACAAACATACACTGGCAAAAACATAACCTCCACGCCTTGGCAGAGGTAATAAGTAGATCAGCAGTACATACTAGTATAGCTGATATTGAAGCCTTTCCCAGTATTAGAATGATCAGATTGAAACTCCAGTCTCATGATGTGTCCATTTGAAGCAATCTGTGATGGAACATCTTTTCCAGAGAATGTTCCAAATGTTGTTGGTTCCGACAGACCTAAAGGAAAATACAAACAAACAAACAAAATGAAAAATGCAAAACAGAAAAAACAAATATTTAATAATCCTTCCAGAATAACAATATTTCAAAGAGTAGATCTAGAAAGTACACATAGAAAGTAAAAAAGGTTTTGTAAAATAAAAAAGGGCAATAGATCTTAAGATATCTATCAGATGTTATGAGAGCAAGCAGAAAAAAAGAAAATAGTCTGTTTGATTTGTTGTTTTTTTAACTTTTTTTAAACACGCTATATTCCACTTATTGCACCAATGGGGTCACTGTGGAAAAAACAGGTTGTTAGTAGATTGCCAGGATGAAAAAGCTAGCTAAATCCAAATTCAACTCACTTTAATTCAGATCTTAAACACTGTTCCAAATGGTACAAGATTTTATCTGTATGTATTGATGGTCCAGGATGTCAGAGTAACAAATTAATGACACTGTACTTTAAGTTAAACATTAAAACTGCAAACAATATGCATCTTAAATTTTGAATATGTCCCTCTTTTGATTTATTTGTATTCAACTGATTAATTTAGCACAGTAATGGCTAGTAGTGTTATGGCTGTATGTTGATATAGTGATTACCACAATTGCCTCCTGGTTTGAACCTCAGAGCCTTTCTGTGCAGTTTGCTTGTTCTCCCCAGGCATACATGGGTTCTCCAACTTGCCTTCACAGTCCAAAAATACACCTATTAGGTTAATTAGTGTTTCTAAATTCTCCTTGGGAGTGAGTGTGAGTGTGGTTGTTTCTCTGTGTCAGCCCTGTGATGAACTAGTGACCTGTCTTTTGCCTGACAGCAGCTGGGATAGGCTCCAGCCCCCCTGCAATATTGCATTGGATTTGGTGGGTATAGAAAATGGATGGATGGATGATTTCTTGATTTGTTCCTGAAGAAACTGACATTATATGTAAATGCTCTCTCAGTGTTGTGAAAGACTTCTATTTTTCAATTCCTGGAATGATGGTATTACTCTTTTTCCATACCTTGCATTTGGGTGAACTCCAGAGAAAGTAATATCAGGTGATTGTGTTTCTGTGGTCATTAATGTCATTTCACCTGAATGTGCCCTGAACCATACATTTTAGGACATTTCTGGCACCACAGGAGGAAGCATTATATTGTTTGAAGTACACATCATCCCCTCAGGGGAACATGATTGCAATGACTTTAAGGCATCACTCTAGTGCCATTAAAGGACTTGGTGTGCGCAAGCTGAATGCCCCTGAAACTCCCTACTGGCCTGCACAGTTGTAACCATGTATCACCTCAGTTCTGCCTGACACATTTGTGTCACAGCATCGGGCCATTTACTGCAACAAATTGTAATACACTTTTGTTTTGAAGAATACACTCTGCTCTTAAGGTTGCTCCCCAATGATCCGACTATCAGCAACAAATTCAGCAGGGAAAGGAGTAAAACTCTAAAGGGTTGTATAGAGCAAAACCCAGCAGGCAGAGCACACATAATGCACATAGAAAGATATGTCATCCCTAAATATGGTAATAAAGACACTAGAACAGGATGAAGATGAGATGGGTGATAAGAAAAATCAATTTTCACTGGCAGTAGCTTGTAAGAGGTAGAAATTAACAGATTAACCACAAACAGCGCCATAACGACCATACATAAGAAGGAGATACAGTGAGTTTATTAAGATCACCTTATTGTCTTGATTGAACTTGATAGAAAATTAGTTTGTGGTGATGACTATGTATGCAAATCAATGCTAATAACCTATTGGAATAGATCACTTCAGTTAACTTCTGCAATTATTACAATGGTTGCTGTTCAACATGTTCCTTCATTTCATTTCAAAACGGAAAATATTGACTTTTAAGATGTTATCAAACTGATGATAGGACGACATTTTAAGATGCAAAAAACTGCATAGAGATCTAAATAGCATTTCCAGTTTTTTAGCTTCAGTATTAAACAAAGAAAAAAACTCCCCCAAAGTATTTTACTTTACTTCTCTTTCAATAAATATTTAAATGATCCAATATCTGAAAAAGAAAAGAAAGAAAAAGAAAAAAGAAATCCCACAAAGATAATGGAAATAATAAGTGGAGTACGATTTGTGTATAAGAGCTTTTATGCTTCCTCTTTCTGCTTCCATTAATGGTTTCATGATCCCTTGAATTCTCCTGGTGTCCCTCAAATATAACAGAGTAGTTCAATCTAGTTCCGCTAGCCAGTAGCTTGCCAGTTACATGCTGATGCTTCAGTATTAATAATTAATTTATGCCATATAGACCACAATAAAATATTTCAAACAAACTAACACTTCACATAGTATATACCTAAACTAAACTTTTCTGCAAACTGTAAGGCATATCTATAAAAGCCCTCAGTAAGCACCATCTGCCACACAGAAAATGGCTTGATATGTTGTGGTCTGGAACTTATTTCTAACAAGTGCAAACATTTTGAGAAATTGTTGAAAAAACAACAACATATGACTAAGTACTAAAGCGAAGTAAGACTACACTAAGGCCTAATCTCAATTTTCCCCCTTAGCCCTACCCTTTAGCCCTTCCACTCTGTTTTGTGCATTCATGAGAGACCAAGGGGTGTCTCGATTCTCTTTTGGGGCGAGGGGTAGGGCTAAGGGGAAGGGCTGAATACC
>JAOXYM010000001.1:22014181-22026140 GCA_028567055.1 Leptatherina wallacei
AATTGATTATACTCGGGGAACATTATATATAATATAACGATATACGTAATTTTAATTTCTGTGGTTATAAGGATGTAGGTTACAGCTCTTCTTTCTGTTGTATCGTAAGGTCTTTAAGACACGTGTGTCTTGTAAACAGGGAGCAACGAGCAAACCAGCCTCCTCATACATTCAGGTTATACAGAGAGAGGGGTGTCTCGATTCATAAGGCTGAAAATATTGCCCTTTGCCTCCACACTTTGTTTAAAGGCGAAGGGGTAGGGCTAAGGGGGAGAATTGAGATTCTGCCTAAATCTTCCCCAGACTTAGAATTTTTAAGCCATTAACATCTGATCAAATTCTCTTCTTTTTCTTTGTCTCTCTTTGTGTGCATTTACTTCAACGGGAGCCTTTCTGTGTGGAGTTTGCATGTTCTCCCCGTGTAAGCATGGGTTCTCTCCTGGTTCTTCGGCTTCCTTTGACAGTCCAAAGACATGCACATTAGGTTAATTGGTGACTAAGTTCTCCCTGGGAGCAATTGTTTGTTTGTCTCTTTGTGTTGGCCCTGTGATAAACTGGCTACTTGTCCAGGGTGTAGCCTGTCTCCATCCATCCATCCATCCATCCATCCATCCATCCATTATCTTCTACCTAGTGGGACGTGCCAAAATACCTCACCAGGGAGGCATCCAGGAGACATCCTAACCAGATGCCTGAGACACCTCATCTGACTCCTCTTGATGCAGAGGAGCAGCAGTTCTCCTCTGAACCCTCACTAGAAATAAGTCTAATTTACTGCCAGCAAAGCATACCAAGCTCTGGCACTGGTTGTATAGGGACCGGACAGCTCGTACAAGGGGTCTGGTACTCCATACTCCCAGAGCACCCCCCACAGGAGTCCCCCGGGGAACATGGTTGAGCACTTCCTCCAAGTCCACAAAACACATATAGACTGGTTGACGAAACTCCCATGCCCTCTCCAAGACCCTGAAGAGGGTATAGAGCTGGTCCACTGTTCCATGACCAGGATGAAAACCACACTGCTCTGGACCACCATCCCAGTCTGCCAGTCCAGAGGCACTGTCCCCGATGTCCGCGCGATGCTGCAGAGACATGTCAACCAAGACAGCCCCACAGCATCCAGAACCTTAAGAAACCCAGGGTGGAACTTGTCCACCCTTGGGGCCCTGCCATTGAAGAGCTTTTTAACCATCTCAGCAACCTCAGCCCCAGAGATAGAGGGGCCCCCCCCCCCCCCCCCCGGTTTCCCCTCGACTCTGCTTCTTCATCAGAAGACGTGTTGGTGGGATTGGGATTGAGGAGGTCTTCAAAGTATCCCATCCACTGAACCGCAACGTCCCGAGTTGAGGTCAGCAGACCCCCATCTCCACTGTACACAGTGTTGATGGAGCACTGCTTCCCCTCCTGAGCCGCTTGATGGTGGACCAGAACCTCTTGAAGCCATCCGGAAGTCAATCTCCATGGCCTCTCCGAACTCCTCCCATGCCTGAGTTTTTGCCTCAACAACCGCTGCCTCATGCCTGTTAATTGCTGGGATAGGTTCCGGCTTCCCCGCGACCCTTAATTGGACTAAGCGGTGTAGACAATGAATGGATGGAAGGTTCCAAATCGTCATGGGGATTTAATTCTTTTTATGAATGGTCATGTTATAAATACTATACACTAAATTGCTCTTCCTTGAATTTAACTTAATTGCATTCAATTATGATTTGAGTTGAAGTGCCCTGAGATGTTGCGTGGACTGATATGATTTGTGTTTTAAGCTAGTGCTACACAAATAAACTGAGCTTTTTTGCATAGATCATTTTTAGTTAATTGTGGGAATGTAGAAAAGTAGAAAGGAAGGGACATCGAATAGTGCATATTATCTCAAAATACTTTTAGATTTCTATAGGAACATTTAAATGCATATGTACTTGTTCACAACTTTACCTTCAATTATGAATATTATTTGTGGGGTTTTTTGTATGCGTGTTTCTACTGAAAGATGAGACACTTATTCTCTATAATGCCTATAAAATCACAAATGAGCTTCTTTTTTCTCCCTTTTTGTAGAGATAAAATGTAAAAGTTTTTCAGATCACTTTTGTCCATTCAGAATGTGATATTTTGTGAAACTAGCTGATCCCATGTGTTATGTTCGAAAACATGCAGTTGGTTTTCTTAATGTGTCCTGTTGGACTCTGTAAGGTTATGCACTGCAACTAAAAGGTTACTGTGTTCTTAAGGGTTACAGCAGGGATTTACGGCAAGGCCGTAAAGTGTAAGGTGTGCGTCAGTTGAATAAACGGTGCAAATGGAGTAGCACGTTGTGGTAATAGAGTCCTGCACAAACACAATACCACGTTAACAGCTGTAGATGTTACGTATAACCAGTAATAACTGTGAGTTACATCTTTTCAGCATCTTTAAGGTATTACTACAAAATAATCATTGAAATTTTCACAGTAAATTAAAGTGAATATTATTGTTAATAATATACAGTAATAATAAATAATTGTTGAAGATTATGTAATAGTCAGTGTCTTATAAACTAGATAAAATCCTGATCCTTTAGAAATTAGATTATTCTCAGAAGTTTTGGATCAAAAGCACTTAAGATCAATTAAGCAACAGAGTTACTGAGACGTTAAGTGCTTGTCTCTTTGTTCTCCAACTACCGAAAAGCATTTTCATTCATTTCTCATTGCAGATTGTCAGGGGACCAAAAGAGGAAAGAGAATCAATTTGACTAAAGCTTAAAGAGTGATAAGAACCTGTGTTGTCTTATCTAAAACAAGAGAAAAGTCCTCTGTAATGGTCTGTCACTATGTTCTCTTGTTTTAGATTACAACATAATAAAATGGGTTGTCCCGCTATGTCAATAACTTATGTGTAGACAGTATACTACGCATACACATGCTTTCATATTCACTATATATTTTTTGCCTAGATTAGATGTGATTGAGGAGATTTAGGAGTTATCAAGTGGAGGATATTTAAGAGTTATTGTTGTGGTAGCATCAGTCACTTCTATATAATTTATTTTTTCCTGTTCTATTATTCAAGAGTACAAAAGTAGACAACGTTAGAGGTGTCATGGTCATATAAAACCAACTTTTTTTTGAAAAATGTCTTAATTTAATTTAGTATTAGTGTTAAACCGACTTTCCTATCTTTCTGCAGGTGGTGCGATTTTATATTCAAATGGATTAATAAATATATTCAGAGTAACTTCTTAAAATCAGTGTTTGAAAACCAATTAGAAATTATTTGATAAGTCCCAAATTTGTGGAATAGGTTATAATGATCCTTCAATGCCTAGCTCATGTCACTGGTCAAGAAATTACCTTAATTCCTGCTAACTTCCAATACTGGATTGTTAAATGCATATATACATTTAACTTATTCCTGACTTGTATTACAGCTTTTTTAACATGGTTGGAAATTAATATTAATTTCAGAGGCAAAATGTATTACATCAATGAACAAAACTTGCAATTTTCCTTTAACTTTGTCATTATCTCTACATATCATAGTCTTTTTCTTTTTTAAGTTTCAAAGACTTGGTTAATTTCATAACAACATGTTAGCTACAAAGTGTTATGTCTTAAATTTCTGAATGCAGACAGTGGCATCATTCATTTATTACCAGTTATAATAAATCATAAAAGCAATAACTTCTAGCTGATTTCAGTTTGAGCACTCCAACACAGTAATTGGCCAGTAATTTTCAAAACACTTTCACATAACAAAAGAAAAAACATCCCTTCAGAGGCACAGCATTACAGTTGTGCAAGTCAATTAAGCACAACTTCATCAAGCCAGTCAAACAAGGGCTTAACTTCTGTTTAAATCAATAAAACTGAAATGGGAAACAATAATCTATTTGCTTTGGGTTTTATGAGTTTGAAAATAGTTGAACTTTTGAAACAACATATAACATTACAATTTTCTTTCAACCAAAACAATTTTCTTTAGCTCAAGTCCAGCCTGCAATTGTTTCTTACCTTCTCACATACAATAAGCTCTCATGGTGAGAAAAATATTTTAATAAATGTTGCATCATAATCATGGCAACTCATAATTTAGCAATAAAGCAACTATACATAACGACAGTGAAATAAAAACAAGATTACCTTCGTCTTTGACCACCAACCAGTCAAACTGTGGCTCCAGGTCAAAGTCAGAGAAGAGGAGATGTATGCGGCTTCCTGGTTCAGAGATTATCAACCACACACAATTAAGGTTGTTACCATACTCCTCTGGGTAGTTTGGAGACAATACAGTTCCCGATGGAGCCGTAAAGTTGAAGAAACAGGAGACTACAAAGAAGTAGAAAAAAAGGAGGATAACTGGATTAGTATGCAGACAGAGGTACACGCAGAGATATTGAAAGCACAAAATGAGGGAAAAAATGGACTGGTATAAAATTTAAATTAAAAAGCAAACAGAAAACCAATTAGCGTCCCTGTAAAATATATATACTTACAGACACAACTTGGCTTATTTCCAGACCACTGGTTATTGTGCTGGCACGTGATGGTTTTCTCTCCTACAAGTTCAAAAGCCGACTGGCAGAAGAAGGTCAATACGTCACCATGCTGGAAGCGATTGCCACTACGGCGACCAAATGCTGGCACCCCAGGATCACCACAACTTCCATGGTCGATCTCTGTAACATATGGAGAATGACAATTATGTTTCTGAGCTTATGATTCATGTTAGTATGTGACATGGTGGCCTTTAGATGAAGAGTCACCTGCCTTTGTCTGGAAGGGGATGAAAATTAAAAACAAACATCACTTTTTTTTCTCCTTTTTTTTTTTTTTTTACAAGAAATTTTATTAAATCCATCGGTGTATCAAGGAGTGCTGGAATGGTATTGTACTTCAGTTATTTGATAGAAGGTTACTTAGTTCAGCATGTGCTGAGGAAAACTTCCCAGTTCTTCCTCAGTATGTAGCAACATGACTGACTGATGTCCTGCTGGTTCCTTGAGTATACCAGATTAAGCTTACTAACTAGCTTAATTGTAAGGCTCCTAAACTTTTCAGGCTGCTCTCATAAATGGTTTGTATGATTTCCTACAGAAAACAGTGCACATATATTTGTACATATTCATACAAAATTCTGAGCCAGTCAATGTCCAAGTCTCTGTCTGCAGGACCTTTCAGGTTCAGAAACAATAACAAAAAACACAGAAAATGCAGAAAAAATGTTTTTAATATATTTGTCATAATTTCACAGAATTAACTCAGGTACGTTTTGTTTTCTAATAATGTCGTTTTTGTGTTGCTGTGTGTGCAGTTTTATGTCATCAGAACATTTTTAATAAAACCTACTGACTCTTGGATGGTTTCATTTACATTATTGAAAAGATAATTTTATCCTCCTATTATCAATTCATTAATAATATTGGTAATAACAATTATTAAAGTATCGTCGGAAACTGAACAACCAATAAGGAGCTTGCATTGAACAGGGTTTCTATTCAGACGTTCTCACTCAATTAAATGGGTATTCATCATCACCTTCATATGGTACAGTTGGCTGTTATCATTTATTCATATCACTAAACAGCAGTACTGATACAGGAAGACTCTCGATCCTGTTCGATGGGAATCCAGTCTGAGACCAAAAGAAGCCAATAAGAAGAAGAGAAACGAAAGAGGAAAAAGAAAACAATTCTGGAAAAATCTGAAGCAGAGAGATGTCAATGTAAAACACAATACAGCGTCATATGTATCGCTGATAATGACAGTAAATCTTCTATAATTGACGTTATTATGAGGGCAGCGGTGTCATCTGGCTAGTTTGCCTCCTTGACGGCTCCCTGGTGAGGGTTTTCACGGCACGTCCAACTGTGAGGAGAGTCCAGAGAAAATCCAGGATGTGCTGGACTGAGGGACTACTTTCCTTGACCTACATGGGACTGCTACAAGATCTCCTCATACAAACTGGAGAAATGGCCAGATGAGCAGGAAGGAAGAAGTAGCTGGTCTGCTGCCTCCGTGACCAAAACCCAGATAAGCAGAAGCAATGGATAGGTGGATGGATATTAGTGGCGAATTAACACACACGAACACACATAATGATATTATTAGAGAGCAAAATTTTCATAGTTTACCAAGATATATTTTTCTCATAAACTTCATCAAGTGAATGCATATTATTAGAAATGCACATAAGTGGTGCGCAGGTGCTTGTTGGTGACCAAAATAAAAAAATGCGTTGCAAGATGAAATGTTGCAAAGCTTGTTTAAGACTTAAGATTTAGAAAATCATAGCAAATCTGACAAAAAGTTATGCACAACCTTTGTCGGATTTTTTGCCACGAATAGGTAAAATCAGTTTGCTGTCTTGTAGTTGCTCCTTCAGCACTGTGCAAAAATCTTGAACCAGCCCTCATTTCTGAATATGTTGCCAAAATAGATTGATTGAAAGTTGTGCCAACATGGAAATATAGAATCTAAAATAACAACATTTTCTAAATTTCTAACAAGCTTTAAATATTCAGCCAACTTTACTCTTCAACAGTCTGAAACCTCTTTGATGAGCTTCTTGTAATCTTCAGGAATACTTCTCCAGGCATCTTGGAGGACATTTCCAGGTTAATCTCTGGATGTTGGCTGTCTTTTCTGCTCTCTGTCAAGATGATCCCAAAGTGCTTCAGTGATGTTGATGTCTGAAAATCCATCACTCCATAAGACCCGTTGGCTCAGATTTTTAATCTACTTCTTGTGTAATTTGGTCAGCTTTTTTTCTATGTTTTCCTTCCCATATGGCTTCGTCGATAAAGACCATTTATGATAAAGTTTCAGCAGACAGCAAATTTATCAACTGAAGGAGCAGATCTATCGTTCAGATCCTGGGTTACATCTTTGCTGAATTTCTGTCTTCTATTTATGAAGAACCTCACTTGCAAACACTGTTCATCTATTGAATATATTTTTAAAAAATGTATATTTTTCTGATGTACCATTTCTTTTTTTGTGTCCCACATGTCCAGTCTCCTCAGATATGTTAAGGACACATGGCACATCATGCTGAATGCCACATTTTTTGGCCAATAGTTCTTCTGGAATCACTTTGTCAGTGCAAAAATACATGTTTATCTCTGTCAAACTGTGGACAGACATAAATGAACAATGGACAAAATGGGAAAAAAACTAATGCTCTTTGTGACAGGCTGCTAATGCCAAGAAAAGTGCCAAAAAAGAGAAAAAGAAACAAAGGTTTTGGGTAATTTGGCTATAATATGAAGACACAACACTGGGTTATCCCTTGAGTTAGGTTGCTTTTTCTACGCTTGAATGATTTGTTAGCTGTATCTCAGCAAACGAAAAATCTATCCCTTTGAAAATGATCAGATATAACTCCCCCCCCTTTTGGTAGTAACCTTTGAAAAACTTTAAAGCTTAAATTTAAATCTGAATCGGGAATATTGAGATTCTTTTAAGAAGTGGGAAAGACAAAGAGAAGGCATCTGTTTCTTATATTCCTCAGCTGTGCTAAGAAATGATGTACAACCTGTGAGCAATTCACTAAATTGTTTCCTCCTCACAGTTAATTGCCATCAGGGTAATTGTTGTGCAATTCAGTTTTAATTGTGAAAGGCAAAACAATAAATGAAAGTGCACAGGTAGGTGAAAACACATACACACATACCCTTAAGGAGGAAAAGAAAATCAAAAAGAGCAATACCGATGTCTATGGAATTATATAAAATGTGACTTCCCATACTTCCTACATGGATATTTTTAAATTTGCTTTCAAATCCTCCTGGTTCTTTTTAACTGAGCGTCTTCTTTAGTCCTGCTTTGTAAGTCTGATTCACCAACTGTTCTTTATTGGCATGCGTGTCACATTAGCAGTACTTACGACCTGGCCTGTGATCCTATTCTATTCATTTGTGACTGGCTCTTAATCCTTTTCTTCTCCTAATGGGAGTGTATTTTTATGCATTGCTTTTCCCTGGCTCTTATTTTAAAATCTTTCATTCTATCAGACATCTGCTCCACAAAGCCTCTGGATCTGCTTTGGGAAACAGATCTCAAGGTGAGTTATGCGTGTGTGTGTGTGTGTGTGTGTGTGTGTGTGTGTGTGTGTGTGTGTGTGCATGCACCTTTCTTCCCTTTTGCAATCTAGCTGGCTGTAAATACACGCACAAGTATAGAATACTCATAGAAGGATTGGATGTTTGTGTGTGGCCCAGAGCTAGCTGTCACACAGATGACGAGTGTCAGGATGGATATCAGAGATGTTGAGCCTCTGGTGTGTCTGTCATTATGGTGGTAACTGCCTCTCTAACTCATTCTTCTTTTTCTTTCGTTCTTGCTTTCTGTTCTTCCATTCTCTCATTGTTCTTCTTTTCTTTGTAAATCAACATTGTGAACAGCAGAATGCTGAAAGAAAGTCTAATATAACATTTTTACCTCTGTTATTCTCTCAGTCACCAAGAGAATATTGGTAACTTTTCTGCATTACATCGAGGCTTTAGATGCATATCATGATTCCAAGTTACATTTGATGTCATGCAGTTATAATCCATCACAACAAACTATTTAGCTTTTTTTCCTGACTAAACTTTGCTATCATCACATAAATACTCAACAGGTAATTTGGTGTGCTATTTCTTCCCCTTTTATGGCATATTAAGATATATTTTTGTATGATACAAAGTATTTACAAAGAAACAACTATGATGGGAGCAGATGCCCTTTTTTTAATATACTCTTAAAAATATCTAATGCAAATTTGTACTCATTTGGTAACCTGGAAATGTAAATAGATTATTTACAATGTCACTTTCTGACAGCAAGTCGCCATCAGCTTAAAAATTTGGCAGCAGCATTGCAGTAAAAGCCTTAATTATCATAATGTTGTGTGTGTGTTTAGGATGTCAAAAATGCATCATTCCTTTTCAAAGATGCACATGCTAACATAAAAACCCAAACACACAGAGCTGCGGTGAAAAACAAGTGCAACGTGTCATGATGCCTTTTAAGAAAAAACAGTCACGCACTTAAGTGCTCATGCTTGGTTTTCCTCTGTGGTTGAAAATCTAAGGGAACTCAGGGGGTAACACTGATCAAAGTGCTTAATTTGGTGACATTATACAATCTGACAGGATCACATATATCCATGCAAGGAGGCACTCACAAGGCACACCACAGGCAGCTGTTCACTTGTACTAGGGATAAACAAACTAAAACATTTTCTGGAGCTCATTAAGTACTGTTTGTTTGCTTCTTCTATTCTCCCAGAATCTATTTTGTCCCACATTATTTAACCTTTTTGATATCTGGTGGGTCACTGTAGATCTTTGCTCCATTTGGGCCCAACTGCAAAGAAGTAAAAGACCCTGCTTTTTGGAGCAACATAACTAAACTAAACATGGCTAAGCAGAACCAAGAGCACAACCTTCATCCCTGTCGTTCTCTTTCTGTCTCGCTCATGCCTCCTCAGTCTTTCTGGGACTGTCTATTTCCTCTCACTCCATTTGTCATTTTGACTCTCTCAGTCCTCTCCTGTCAATGTTTGGCTGTTCATCTTGGTCTGTCACTATATTCATTAAATTACCTGTCTCTCTATATCAATTTCACCCCTCCTCAAGCAAATTCACTTTAGTTTAATTTAGTTCAGTTTGATTTCAAGAGCTGCATTGATGTGATAAGATGTGCATGAAGACATGGTGATATATTAAATGGTTTGTTACAGATTATACAAATTTAGATGGCAGATATATCTCCTTGTCATCATAACTTACATTTAGAGTTTTTGATTAGTGCTAATGTGACGCCTACAAATGTAACATCACATCTGCGGTTTAATTCTTTATTTCTTTTATTAATGAAGAAGGTCCCATCTCCATCAATAGTGCACTTGTTTTAAGTTCTTTATTTTAGGTGTAAGAGCGATATCAGGCCAGCAGGGGAGTCTCTCCCAAGGTGAACGCTGGGTGTGGTTATCTGCTGGGAGGGGCCATATGCTCAGACCAGAGCCTGTCTGCTGTCTTTCCTGCAAAAATACAGGACCCACCGGAGGCCTGTAACACTAACTTAAGCAAAATATGAAAAATAATCAATTCTACTGATTGATAGATTGTGAGCTCTTTTAAGTTAAAGTTTTACATTTTTGCATGACCACTGACGTAATCAAATTCTCCGACACAAATGTAAAGAACCTGACTTTACAAATAAGATAGAAAAGTTACTCTTGATTATTTATCTTTTGAGCACCATGGTTGAACTTTACCAATCTGAGTGGTGCTCATAAGTGCATTGAAAAACACTGTATAGCTAAGTTTTGAGAAAAAAGTTGCTGCCCTCCACAAAGTGAAACCCACCAGAGAGACAAAATAAACTAGTTTGAGGTTAAATTAAAACCTTTTTGTTCAGAGAAAAGAAAACAACAGATCATAAAGCATATTCCAATCTTTGAAATATGGTGGTGGCTGTAACACAATTTGAGCCCGCTCAATATGGGCTAGAATGACTTGACGAATGAATTAATCTCATCCCAACATTCGAGAATGTATGGTCATATTTTAAAACCTATTTTACTGCTATTTTGAATAAAGATGCTCCTTTAAAGGGATACCGTGTAACTTTTGGCCACTAAGGGCGCTAAACTTGTAACTTCCCACAGGCCACACAACACTGTGCAAAATGAAACAGTCTCTATCGTTTTCACCTTCTTACTTCGTTCAGCCATGACAAACTTTCAATCGAAGAGGAGGAAAAAGTAGCACAAATCAGAGACCTCTGTGTTTATAGAGGGGGAGCCGTAAAGCAAAGCACTGCAGGTCACATGATCCCATGACAGACGGATCCGCTCCTGCAAAGTTACAATGTCTGGTTTCTGAAGAGGGCATCCCCCTTGGAACTCTGACGCGTCAAGCACTGTAAATTGACCCCAGAAATCATCAATTATTACTCATATTAGGCTGATATTTCGGTCAAAAGTTACACGGAATCCCTTTACATAAAATCAGAACAAAAAATCGTCTTAGTCCCTGGTTAACCCCTGAACTCTCAGCACTGATTCGCCAAAACATCAGCTTCGGTCTAAAGCAGTGGTGGGGAACCTTGGCCCTCATCCTGCAAGTTTTCCATGCATCCCTGCTCCAACACACCTGATTCTAATCAATGAGCCACTGTAATAGGCTGTTGGATCCATTTGATTTGAATCAGGTGTGTTGCAGCAGGGATGCATATAAAACTTGCAGGAATGTGGCCGTCGAGGACCAGGGTTCCCCACCCCTGGAATAAAGCTAAGTCTTTTAAGAACATCTCTGACTGGCAGTCTTTTGGAGGTTTGAAAAACAAATGAACCCAGTCCATCAGAAAAGCAAAATACTATTACAAGGAGAAACTACTCAAAAATGGCATACACCCCAAGAAATTTTGGTAGACTATTCATATTCTCGAAAATAAGAACAAAACCTCTCATCTGCCTACTGCAATGGAATCTGATGACATTGTTGTCACAGATAAAGGCAGAATGTTAGATTGTTTTAATAGTCACTTTAAGTCTGGTCATAACTGTGCAGCTGATCCCCTGTTGATGCTATCACCACAACTACATAAGCATCCGCCACTTCTCCTCTTCTCTCAAGAGATTCTCATTTATCTTTCCGTTTAATTCAAGAGTCTGAAGTTTTAAGGGTGCTACTTAGTCTAGATGTACATAAATCAGCTGGGTTAGACACTGTATCCCTTTATTTCAAATTAGAAGCCTATATTATAGGCTGTTTCCTCTCTTTTCAAGCTGTCCTTGTAAACATGCAAATTTCCTAAAGACTGGAAATCTACTGCTATTGATAAAAAATAATACTGTGTAGCTGTATTTGGGTTGTTGACGGATAGGCAATAAAAAAACATTTTTTTGGAAAATACCATTTTTGGAGAAAAAAAGCAGATATTTATGTAGTTTGAAATCTGATATTTGAGAAAATGTAATGGATCACTAACTT
>JAOXYM010000001.1:22135787-22162596 GCA_028567055.1 Leptatherina wallacei
CAGAAACACTCAGTTTATTTAAATCCAAGTTAAAGACCCTCCTGTTCTCTGCTGCATTTACATAGTTTTTATCTGAAAGTCCAACAGCTGAACAGACCGAAAACATAACCTCTGCCTTGGTAGAGATCATGTAATATTTTCAACTCTGCGGATGTTTCTATTTCGTGTGATTAAAATGAATGAAGAAATGAAGAAAACTGCCACAAATATTCAAATAAATTTATTTAGTAGCAGATAAATATATATCTGACAACTGTGACCACAAAAAGGAAAGAAAAAAAAAAGATGAAGGTCAGTTTTTGTCCAGCTGAACAACAGTAGAGTGGATTTACAGTCATAAGCAGTGTAAGTGAAAGAAAAAAGTCACACTAAACAGTAGTGGAAGATAAGAAGTGAAATAACATTCATTCTTTTTTCTATACCATTTAGTCCATTTCAAGGTTGCAGGGGGCTGGAGCCTATCCCAGCAATTAGCAGGTGGGAGGCAGGTCACCAGTCCATTGCAGGGCCATCATAGAGAACAACCAGTAATGCTCACGCCGAGGGAGAAGTTAGAGTGACCAGTTAACCTAACATGCATGTCTTCAGACAGCAGGGTGAGGCCAGAGTGCACATGGAGAACCCATGCATACACGGGTAGAATATGAAAACTCCACACAGAAAGGCCACTGCTCAAACCCCTCCCCTACCATGGCTCAAACCAGCAACTTTCTTGCTGTGAGGCCACAGTGCTAACCATCACACCACGGTGCAGCCCAGTGAAACAACAAAACGTTGAAACTGGGCTAAACAATGTTTTAATAATAACAGTGAACCAAAGGATCATGTGCAACTTCAAAGTAGTTGTTCACTGCAGGTGAACCTATACAGCAAAAACTATGTATTGACTCTGCAGTCCTTCATCTCTGCATCGCCCTCATATCCACTTTTGATAATCTTGGTTATATGGCCTCTAATGTACAATATTTTTATGAATAAATAATAAATAAACACTGTTTATACTTGTGTTTTCTTTATAAAACTGGTAGAGATTGAAACAGAGTTCAAAGGAGGGTGAATATTGGACTTTGATTCATCTGTATAATAGCCAGCCCAGTGCTGCGCTAGCGAAGTGTCAATCCGTAAACGTTTTGTTTGTGACGCGCTAGGTGGCTAGTGTTGTCACTGTTGTTACGAGTGGCATTGAATCCAAAAGGCTCATCTTCAGTTGCTATAATTCCATTTTATTGCGCCCAATAGATGAAACAGTGCAACATCCCACAACACTTTTGCACACACTCCGCCACAGCGGTAAAAAATCTGAAAGCCCTTCCAGGTTAACACCCGAGTACTACCTGTAGCCACTCCATGATATACATGAGCCCACAGCACCATCTATCGACCAAAATAAAACATGTATTTGGCTCTTACCATCTGGTTATTGAAAATGAAAGCTGTTATCCGTTGGACGTGTAAAATTGCAAATGTATTTGTGGTATATGTGCCATGAAAAGTTAACAAGTCTTTTCAGCTTGTTTGTTTACCCTCTACATTAGCAGCCAAGGAAATAGTACATTTGATTTCTTTTGTAACTTGGGTAGTATTAATGTCTCATTTGTATGCTCCTATTCTTTAACTCATCATTCACTGAGCTTCCTAACATATATTATATGAATTTTAAATCCCCACTTCCAGACTTTGGCACTCACTGTTCCCCTAACACTGGCTGATTCAGCATCCATCTTGCATACCGTCTCTTCTCTGAGTTCTCTCAAGACTGTCTATGTTTGTCCAATGTTGACTTTTGTCTTGCTTGCTCTGATAATGTGCTCTTGGATAGAAAGAAAAAAGTTATGAAGTGTGGTTTCTCAGCTTCAGGACGCTGCTGAGCAACGTCCAGGAATGTACATGATAAATGTAAGTTTGCCATCAAAATAATTCACAAGCACTCAGTTATATAGTGCTAGGTTAACATGTTTAAAATGGCCATGATTGGAAATCCACAATTTTCAGGAAAATAGACAAATATTCACTAAGCTTCATTATTGGTGTATTGGGGTATGTGGTCATTCTTGTTAAATCTGGGTCCACACCATTAAATATATTTATTGATGGCCTTGAGGTTCTGCACGTCAGTGTTTGGTTCGGGGGCCACTTACACTGTGCTTGCAAGTATTCAACACCATGAGAGGATATTTAAACTTTCTCACCCCTTCTTCAGATGCAGCATAGGTGTGTGGGGAATGTGTAGTTGTGTGCGTGTGTGTGTCAAAGTGAGTGTGATGCGTGTCAATGTGAAGTCTTTGATGTATGATCAAGGATTCTTATTGTTCACGGCATGACTCCGGCTAGTGTAAACACCACACAACACTTTCATCTAACATACTGGCAGATAGCAACACACCAACACACACAGATAAGATGTACACACACCTTCATACATGCACACAAGCATGCACACAAGCATACACCTAAGCTTAGACGAAGCCCAATGCACATCATTTACAGATTGCTGAAAAATGAAGCTGAACAAATGCAAAGAAGTATTGGGTGGAGGAGGGAGGCAGTATTCGTCCACACTTTTTTCGTTCCCTCCTTTGTCCCTTCTTTTCTTCTATTTTACTCTTTTCACCCCACTCTCTCTTGCCATCCTTCAAAACTCCATCTTCCTGTGTGATTGTGTCCTATCCCCATTTCCTTTCCGAAACCACATTAACCTTTGAAAGCTTTATTTTATCTTCCCATTCTTTGGTGTTTCATATCTTTCTTAACTGCCTCCATGTATTAGCTAGCACTTAGTTTTTTATATTCATATAACTTCACCTCCAATTCTCACCTTTAAAGCATTTCTAAATAACCAGTCTGTGAGTGTCATCTCTATAGACCACATACATCAGACCTCCTTCTCTCACCTCCCATTTCATCCACTCTTTTATGTCTTCATCATTTGGTATTTTCATTTCCATCTTTTAAAATCACATCCTAGTATAATTTCCATAATAACTTCATGGCCTGTGTGAATCAAATATTTTTTCTTTCATTAACAGTTCTCATGTGTAATTTTTTTCTCCCTTATGTTTCTTATTTCCTTCTTCCTCTGCTCACCTTTCAAATAGACTATATATTTTTTCAATTCTTTTTTTTTTCAAAAACTTGCTTCTTGATGTTCTCTGAGGTGATATCTCTGGTCCTCCATTACTGTTCATACACCAGAATTTATGATTATTTATCTGCACTCACTTATTAAAAACAAATAAAAAATAAAACTCCCCTGTTATTGAATTATTTTATTAAATCTTTAATTCTTTGAAGAGCTCTAGTATGTTGGAATGTGAATAAATAATTTTTAAACAATTGTTATGTTATAATTCATATTGATGACCATCAGTTGTGACAATGAAATGCACATTATAAAAGGGAATAACCTGCTATAAATATTAATGATGATTGTAAAACCAATCAGTAATAATCAGCAATATTAAGTGTAATTTTAGTTATTAATAGTAATAATTTTTTTGTATTTTTTGTGTTTATGGACCCCCTTGAAAACGAGATGATGCATCTCAAGGGGCTATCCATTGAAAAAGTTTCAAAATTTCAAATTAATTTCAATAATCATACAATTTTACAACAACCCAGCTTGCTGGGTTTAAACAACCAAACAGTGAAGTAAATGTGAACCCTGAATTGGGTTATGTAAACAACCCAATTGTTGGGTTGAATGAACCAACCCAAAGTGTTGGGTAAATTTAACCCAGCATGTGTTCTTTCCAATATTTAACCAGTGCTGGGTAAGAAAACTACCCGGATTGGGTTGTTTTTAACCCTGCATTTCTAAGAGTGTATTAAAATCGTATTGACCAATGACTGGTGAATAATAACATTGTAGAAACACAGGTTACTTTTCCAAAACACACAAAAAAGACTGTGGGGAAATCTCCTACCACTCTGACAGTTTTTTTTAAAAGCATAACAAGTACTAAAATCAGGTCACAAGTTAATTTCAGATTTATAGAAAAAGACATTTCCCCAATGCTGGACAGACACTTTATTTTAAGCTTTGCATTTAACATCCATTTGGTTACAGATGAGGCAGATGTTCAGATTTGTTTTCTTTTTCCCCAGGACAAAATAGTTCCCTGGGATGTTTTAAAATCTTTAGTATGCATTCATAAAACTAATACATTTCTTCATGGACTGACTTCAGCAGTGATGGTGGCTATTGTGTTTCCTCAAGTGCCAGAGGCACTGGTCATTGTCATTTATAGAGCACATGCATCTCTTTTAAAGACATTATCCTTTAAAAGACAGGATTTCTTTTCACAAGGCAATATGGGATCAGCTTGAATAAGTCTTTTCAGATGGTACTGATGACAAGGCTTAATGGGACAAGCAGGAGTTTTGCATTACTAATATTTCACACAGATTCTCCTTCTGAAAATATGTTAGATGATTTTATTGTGTCACAGGCTTTTACAATTTAGCTCAAAAAGGCTATTTGTAATTTTAGCGCAGCAAAAAGAATACAAAGAATTTTTTAGTACATACCTTTCAAGTACCATTTTACTCAAACTTTAATATTGTTTTATCAATTTTCAGGAAAGTAGTTATTTTGAAAAAGTGAAAAAAAAAGTTCAAGGTTACAAAAATGTTGTGTATACACTTAAAGCTGATATTAATGAAGATCTTATTAGCTTATTTAGTTAAAAAAATTCTTTCTGCATTTGGTTGCATTTTTAAACACACAGATTTCCATTTGCTATAAGTGTGAGGATCTCCTTTTTTTTTTTACTGTAGTGCACTGCACAAAACATGGACCTTTGCAACCGTCTTAATTTTTCACTTTCTCAGCAGAGGTGAACAGTATTACTAAAATAGAGATCATCTTTAAATGAACAAAACTGTGCTCTGTTGTTACATCACTAAACAGTTTGATGCATATGAAGCTCTGTGTCAGTGGATACAACTGAATGACATATTTAAACATTTCTCAGTGATGCTTGACTGAACAAGAACATCCCAATGGGGAAACATGGTATATGTTTCTTTGTAAAGGTTACTAATGCAACTGATTCCTGATGTTTTCCTTGGCTTTTTGGTGGGAGGAGCTAGAGGGTAGCATGAGGGTCATGGAATGCCATAAACAAGTTCATGTTTATTTTTGCTTAAAACGGCATTGAATTATATTGAACTTTCAAGAGCGTTTGTGTTATATTCTCATCTATTTCAATTATACAGTCACAGCTTTTAATTTGTCTATACAAAAAATAAATTACAATATGACAATGATTCAAAGGAGTCCCATTTTGCTGGGCAGTATTTTTGCTATGCCCTCTTAAATATTTACTTTCTGCTGTATTTAAAGCAGGATCTGTGATGCAGAGATTGCCCCCTCATTACTTAAAGCCTTTATTTCAACTAGATGTGGTCGACTAAGATTTAGGTTATGATAAATGTTCTCTAGTGGTCTTTTAAATTATATTGCACTGTTATATGTCTTCCAAGCTGCTATAGCGGCTGCTGTTTCAATTACATTGTGTGTGTATGCGTGATGTGTGTGTGTACTCATTTTAATGAAACTGTATAACCATCTTGTATCTTGTTGGCGTTCGGAAGCATGTGTATTGATTAATACATGCTATTCTCCCTTGGGGGAAATGTTTATGTTACAGTAGAAGAGTGTTTTGTAAACAAGCAGAACAGATCACAAATATAGAATTGCTCAGATGCATTTATATGAAAGCGTATTTCAGTGGAGCCACGATCAATGGATGCTTAAAGTGGAAGCTGTTTCATATAAATATATTTTTAATGTTTTTTTGCCTTTTTAGTTTTTTTTTTGCAGATTTGATTTAAGTCCACTGTTGCTATATTCAATTCAATTCAAATGTATTTGTATAGCACCTTACAAACAACATGAGTTGATCAAGGTGCTTAACATTGATAGCTCAGATAAAATAGGTAAACAGGAGGAATAAGAAAACCGAATCATTTTAACAAGCCAAAGATAAAACTGCACTTTACTGATATTTGAAGGCCGAGGAAAAAAGGTGGGTTTTCAGTCTAGATTTAAACTGATCCACAGACTGTGAGGATCTGATCAACAGAGGTAGGCCAATCCACAACCTCAATGCTGCCACAGAAAAGGCTCTATCACCTCTGGTTTTTAGCCGGGATTTTGGAACAGCCAGCAGGAGCTGGTCAGCTGACCGCAGTGCAGTGTATGATGAAGACTGAAAAAAGATGATAAATAGAGACACCTTGCCAAATGTAGGTTTTTCATGTTCCCCATGCAAGACTGTCCACATCTTTGCCCCCAAAACAACTGTCTAATTTGTTTGAAAATTTGTGGCAATATATAATTCAAAGAAAAATGGAATGGGTGGAATAAATCATGTTTATTTTCATGGAAAGTAAGCTCTCAGGAGCAGTTTTATTTAGGTGCATCATATTTTTTGACAGATATAAACAAAACATAATGTTCATTTCCACTGATAGTTATTGCTTTGAAATAAAAAAATATTTTGGAAAAAAGTTATGTAAGCAAAAATGAGCTAAACTCTTAATCATGCAAGTTTACAAGTACAAAGCACAGCTTTTTACTATGTGTGTTCCAAATGTTTTTCTGGCACTTGATGATTGTATAGTTTGCATTTTGACCATTCTTTAATCCACTCATGTTTCATCCACGATTTTATACAAGATAGGTGTAGGATGGTTTTTGATGCTTGCTTAAACTTTGTGTATGAAGTCACCATTTCTAAAGGTTACTTTTTTCCCATCTAAAATTCATACACTTTCATCAGCTCATGCAGTCCCAAACAGCATCCATCTATCCATTTTCTATACCTGCTTATTCCAGTGCTGGGGGACAGGGGCTATGGTCTATTCCAGCTGCTCCCAAACTCAACATGGACTAGATTATTTTATGTTGTATGAGTAGGTCCATGAAATGTTGTTCTTTCTTTGAATGTTTGGGCTCCAGTGGCCTTTATTTCACAGTAGCTCGACAGGGAAGGGGGTCAGAGAAAGCGGGCATAACATGCAGCAAAGGGCCTCAGGCCAGGACACGAACCTGGGCTCTGAGGAGCTGTAACCTCTGTACATGGGGCAGCTGCTAAACTGGTTGAGCTAAATGCCGCACCTGTTTTATGAATTTTTAATAGGTTTAGAAGACATCACCCAAAGGAAATGTTTCTTTTTCTTTAATGAAACTAAGACAAGAAATGATTTGCACATCTCAGAAAGCGTTGGACCCTTTGAACAATGGTTATTTGGTGAATAAACAATTTCTACACCTTCTTCCTTTCTTTTAATGTAATAAGAAAAAAAATAACATTTGTTGTTGGACCTTGTTGTATTTAAAAGAGAAAGAAATGAATAAATATGTACTTTCGAAAGTTCATTAAAGAGAAATGAATTTTGCAAAATATCTGAGAAGTATTCTTTGAAGACCTTATATCATCACTGTCACAAAACAGCAGCTTAATCTTTAAAGCATATTAGATCAATAGTAGTCACTGATCACATCTTCTGAATTAATATTTGACAAATAAATTAATATTACATCACAGTATGCATTCCAACTAAAAGGTAATCAATCACTCTACTTTGATGACAAAAGCAACCAATCAAATGATTTCATCTGATCACACTTTTGACAGCATATTATTAAATATAACCTGATTCTTCCCTTGTATCTCCCTCCTGTATCGTCCTGTTTTTCTTTCTCCTCTTTGAAAAGAGTCAAATAACTTCTGCCCAGATTGAACAGAATATTAATTAACTTCCTAATTTATATTAATTTATGCTAATCTGCACACTCATCTTCTCTCAACGGGCTCGTTATCCAGATTGCTTGGAATGGCCAGGAAAAGATTCAGAAAATGTGACCCTGAAGGTTGCCAGTTCAGTTCCCAGTGAATTGAGCCTAGCTGTCGTGGCGAGTCAACTTAATCCCAGATGAACTGGCATAAAGTTGTACTCTTAAACTTATTCGTGCACAGACAGAAATATCCACTAGTGTCTAGTGGTCACATATAAAACATGTGACCACTAGACACTTCTAAGACAATCTGCCATACACATGCAAATGCTTTACAAAACTGGTGTTAAAACCTTGGCAGTTAATAGTCATGTTTACCATTCAATAGAAGTCTATGGTCCTGATTTATCAAAGGTTTGCACCTCTTAAAACACGTGCAAACTTGATGGCGGGTGCAAAAACATGCTGCAGCTGATTTACTAACCTGGAGGAGAGAGAAATGCGGCTGTTAAACAACCAAAGCATTAGCACTGCAATCTATTTTGCGTGTTTGCCTTGAATGAATATACAATTTTGGCGTTTCTGCCAGATTGTGCAGAATACTGGGAGAAGTAGATGCAAATAAATCAGCTTTGCACACGCTATGTGATTTACTAAATGAGGAACTGATTGCGCTGGCTGTTTTAGCGCCTATGTTTAGCGCTTCTGAAAAGCGGGCATTAAGTGCCTCAGATACGCACAAACAGCTGCTGCTGGATGAGAAGAAACAGCCCAATGCTGCAGGATGGCAGACAAACATCAGTCTGATTCACAATATTTTCTCATGAGCGGTGGGTGGCGATGAGTGAACTTCTGGAACAAAATCTTTACATAAAAACAGATAATTGGTTTGATTGTTAAAATCACAAGACACAGACAACCGTTGTCAAGAGGAGGCGCATTTATATTTGTTATGTCTATACCAACTATGATATCATTAACAGAACATGTTTCAGTTTGTGCACATACCTACACAAACGAATCATTTGTGCACGCTAAATCCTCATACCTACAACCGGCTCTAGTGTGTCATACCCCAGCTTTCCAGTTAGGCTATCTGCCCCTTGCAGAAAGTGCACTGCACCTGTTGCTCAATATTGATCCGAGGAATCTCCTCTTCCAATTGTCGTATTTGCCGAGGTTTTATTGTGTGCTTTGCTTTAATTTGTTTTTGTTTGTTTGGATTTTTTTGTTCTTCATCTAATACCTTGCCATGTTTTCTTAACCTCATCTGGTGTTCTTCTTGTTTGTCCAACTGGTTTTACTTTTTGGCAAATAGCTACCCTCCCATATTGCAGTCCTTCTGGTCACATTAAGATGTCTTTTCTATATTTCTATTTGCCTCTTCCACTAATATTTCGATCTTCATTTCTTTTCCATTTGCGACTATCTTGCTCTCCTTCTCCATAGCGAATCAATTGCGCATGCTAAATCCTCATTTAAATAATCCGCAAATCATGGAAACACAGCAGGCGCAATTTATTTGCAGCGCACGCAATTTTACATTTGGGATCTTAGTAAATCAGGGCATTAGAGTCAGGGAAAAAGGTATTGTTTAATTTTGTAACAATACATATTGTTTAACAGTTTAATTGTGTTATTAAACTGATGAGCAATATCACTTTAGCAATATAGAATAAAAAACAACTGCATTTTCCATGAATATTTATGTTCTGTTTATTCACTATATGAAGCTCCATTGTTCTGTCTTTAGAGGCATTTAAAACCAACAATAAAAGTATGTTGATCAGTTACCTTGAAATCAAACCAGAAAAAATGTGTGACATTTTAGCGAGTTTAAAGGAAGCCTGCCTCCAAAACTGTAAACATAGAATCACTTGCTTTCACTTATTCTGCAATTCTGTCAGTTCCTCTTGGCATCATTTGACAACACAGAAGGTATTCGTCATTAAAGTGCCGAGTAAACATACTGAAAATTAGTTTATACAAGTTGTAATCCCATGCCCTGGATATAAGTTATTTAACAACACATCACAACCTTTTCTGTAACAAAACCAAGCAATTATGGTTTCTAAGTGTAACCAGTAGTTGTGATGCCAAATTTCACCAAATATTGAGGGGAAAAAAGCAACTGAAAAAAAAAAAAAAGTTAATGACTAAAAACAGGAAGTAAAAAAATGCTATAAAAATGGGGACTTGGACTTAAGTCTTATGTTTACGGATTCTATGAATTTCTTCTACCCTTCTCTAGCTAACTTTTGGGGATCTCATTACTTATTCAAGGCTGAACTGGCCGGCAGGACTACCAAGACTTTTCTTATTGGGCTACTTGACAATTGAACCAACTAACCCTGTAATATTGACAATGCAAAAGAAATAAACAAAATGCAAAAAAAAAAAAGGGTTAAATGGATCAGATGGATCAGCATGTGTCTTTATGAACTGGACCAAGATGGACGATATGGAATGATTTAATATGATTGGCTATAGTCTTTTAATAAGTTTGATGTATTATTTCCTCATAGACACTTACCACTCTTTCTAGTATAATGGATAGCATAGTTTTATTCCATGTTTAATCTAAATTCTGTTGCATCAATTATATATTTATATGTAAGTCAATACATTTACTAGGCTTTTATATTTTATATTTCTTTTACTAATTTATCCTGTGCAAGGGCTCATGTGAGGGGAATGCTTAACTGGAGAAGATCTAAACATATTTAAAAAAATTGTTATGTACTTGCTTAACAGAGTCTCCAAAGACACAGACCTTCTGACAACTGCTATGTCTAGAGATTGTGCAGACCAGGAACACATTTTGGGGCCAATTTCTTGTCCCAGTTTGCCCCACATTCATTCATAAGTAAACACTCTAGACCAGACGTTTCTAGCCTTTGCTGCAGGGGTGTGTCAGGAACAAATGCCAACGTACTTGTGCATATCTCAAAGGAGCAAGGGGTTTGACAGAACAACAGTATGTAGGCTGAAGGGCTAGTTTGAAAAATTGATACTTTATTAATCCCATACAGCAGAGAAAATAATAATAGACAAGATTTCTTATACTGAGAAATCCTATATGAGCCATGAGTAAAAAAGTAAATCACCTGTGGAAAAGACAAACGGTCACCCTGAACCCATTCATGATCACAGCTTGTTGTAATTTGTCATACTTGTGACTAAATATATCTGTAATGTAATGCTGGTGTGGTACCTCATAAGTCAGATTATTTACCTAACTGCAGTCACTTTCAAAGCTGATATGCCAAGCAAACAATTTTCACACCACAACAACCTGGATTCTCCATCACACTTACAACCAGGACAGCAGCTAATTTTGAGGATTCATTTTTGTAAAGTTTTATTACTTGTGTGGGTACACTTACATTTGTCTGGCTCTTGCTGCTGTGGTGACCTAATTTCTCCACACATTTTATTAAAATTTCATCTTATCTTGTCTAGTCTGTCCCTCCAGTCAAGGGTACAGCTCAATAAAGGTGTTTAATTTCAATTTTGCCAGCTAGCGTGACCGGCAAGCTCATATATGATACATATCGCTACTCTCTGTTTAAAGCCAACAGCAAAACCTATTCAACGATGTTGAAACGCATGTGCACACGTTGTTTCATCACTTCAGAGGAATGGTTTGACCTAAACCTTATTATACCTTCATAAAAGCTAAAGCCCTAGAATGAAATTAGTTACTTGCTTTTTCTTTCTCAAAGAAAAGTGTGTCTTTAAAATCTGATTGTGAAATGACACACAACATAATGGAAAAAGAAGTTGGAAAAAAAGAAAAATTGTCTGAGTGAAAAATGAATGAGACTAGAAAGTGTCTCTTTTCCACATGTAGACATGTTTGTGTTTGTGAGTGTGCATGTGGGGAAGAGGCTAAGTTGAAACAGAGGGATGCACTGAAGCATGACAATGTTTGAGCTGTTATGTGTAATAGAGGATATGGGGAAATCCTACTCTTTAGTTTTTAATAAGAAGAAAAGCACCTCTGTCAAACAAAAGCAACCTCCAGAACCAAAAATAATGGATTTTTACATTAAGGATCAAGGTTTGAAAAGTAATAATAATGGCTGACAGGAAAAAAAAAGTGGCATAATGGGCAAGAGAACGAAAAATGATGTTGTACCTCACCCTCACAGGTTTTCAGTTGCTTATGTTCAACATGCTCACACAATGTAATTGTAATTATACTTACTGGTGTGACAGTTCTTTTAATAAGATAATTTTTAACAGAATTTCACCAAGGACAGTACTGAGGATGTTTGATAACAATTGGGACGTCCTGCTCGAGGTCAGGAATATTGGAGGGCAATTAAATGGAGGCATGCTGACTTTCTCACAGCAGGAGTGCGATGAGGCTCCGTAATTACCCCGCCGACGTGCTGATCTCGAAAACTCATCCCTCGTTATAGGTGTAACGACAATCTGCACATCTACAATCCCACAGCTTTGACTGGCTGACGGCTGATTCATTTTGAGTGATTTTATCCTCTTCATCATGTTCCTCTGAGGTTTTTCAATTCTGAATAAAAACTATGAAAGTCAGTTTTCACATATAAAACCCCATGTAATCTAATTTGCACAAAATTTAAACTGGAGATCTTTATTTGATTGCAAAGGTCACAGTGAGTAACCCTGAAACCATCCCTTAAAGAAATAAAGTTAAGCTCTAGGTCGGGGTAATGTTAATTTATGTCTAGAATTATCATTGGTGAATATAGTTTTATCATTTTTATTTATCTATTTATATGGCATCCCAATTTCAAAGATGTTTCTCTCAAACATATTTAAACAACTGATGAATGTGTCTCTAATCCAGTGGTTCTTCTGCAGGATCCCCGTTTTATTGACAACAATAATGTCAAGCATGTCCCCCCTCCCCTTCCCAATTCCACCACCACGTGCACCCGAACACAAGGAAACTATGAAGAAATACACCGTGAAATAGTATTGTTTGGCGGAGAAAGTCTGGTGTCTTTAGTTTATTAACTGCTACTTCAGTTAAAACCATATCAGTGGCGGAGGGAATTATTAAACTTCTGTTATAGTGTGAGGCTTTTTAGACTCTACATGCCACTTTATGTGAGGTGAGTTGAGCATTTGACGAGATAGATGCTATTTATGACAGTTGAGTAGTTTATATCTAACACAATCAATGGGATTCTTCTTTGTGTTCAGGATGAGAAGTCCCTAAGTGTCATTGTAACTGGTTTGGCTTCATCCTGTCAGATGCTAATATTTTGAGACATATGGCATGCTGTGGTTACTCTTCATTACCCACTGTTGTACTGGTCAAACCCAGGACAAGATATGTCTTGTCTATTGTATTGTCTTTCTTTTTCTTTTAGTTGTTGCAATAACCCTAGATTTATTTACCAATAGATACTCTCAGTTAGTTTTCTTTGGGTGTTTCTGCTGCTCTACTGTTAGTCCTTACATGGTTTCTTTTCAGCTAGTTCATCTTTCTCAGGTGCTCCTGACAGTTGTCAGCTTTGCCTTCCTGTAAGGAACATGAGATATTCTCTGCCGTGTGTCTGTATAAGTGTAGTAGGTTGTTTATAGTCTGGTTGGATTGCATTGTTTTCTGTATGTTGCTTATTTGTTTCTTTTTTTCCCTTCTCTTTCTTCTTTTCTTTACTGTTCTCTTTTTATTCTTTTTCTCTCCCCTCTGGTCGGGTCCTGCAATATCGTGTAAATTTAGTAATAAACAATCATTCAAAAAAAAAAAAGTAAGCAGTGCATATGTTAATCTAAATGTAATCTAGCCAAATCTATCTAAGAATAGATTTTTTAAAAATAACATAAAACTGTCATAATCCACAGGGTCAAATCTAAACAACATACAGTGCCATCTCCTTGCTATACTTTAGTGATCTGTCTAAAAGCTGTGGTTATGCAATGCTCTGGGTTGGTTTACTTTCCAGGATCAACTCTCTTATTAAGCTCATAAACACCACACAAGCAATGGAAAAATTATGTTTTTTGCTTCTAACAAACCAAAGATTATCTAAAATGGTATTACATTTTTTGAACCTGTAGGGGGAAAAAAAGTTCTCTGGCCCCACTTGGAAAATTTTACCTCAACCTTAATTTCCTTTCTTCATTTTTCAACACAGATGGTACCTTACAACGGCCCGATTTAAATGCTCAAACACAAAAACCGAAATACAAATTCATAGGCTCACTATCCCTCCGTCTTTAGTGTGAATACATATTTGACAGTCTCAGTGCCCTCTCTCTTTCTCTTTCACTTTCTTGCCTTCTGCTTTTCACCCTCGTCTGTCTGCACGTCAGCCTCTTTTCCACACATACCGACTCTCTCGCCCTCCATTTCACACACACGGGTTTGCCCTGTGTTTCAGCTTAAGCAGAGATTGACGCGGAGTCATGCAAAGTTTCAGCTAAAGAACGTCAACCAAGCACGTCAGATTAACACAAGCCTGGCTCCACCAGATAGAGCACATGCATACACACTTAGATACCTCAACACACATGCATATCAACACGCACCCACATTCTCAAAGACACACACTTTGATTTACTAAGACCTTGACTGACTGACACATCAGACATGAATGGATGACAGAGACGGACAGAGAGAGGGAGGAAATAGGAGAGTTGGGGGACTTCAGAGTGGAAAGTTAGAACAAAAAGCTCTAATTTATTAGAAAAAGAAACTTCACTAGGATCACAATTGCCCTAATTATGTATCAAACCTCTGCTGAAACACATGAACATATATGAGGACTCAACTGTGAAAGTCAGAGAAAATAACTCATATGCATTTGCTGATTCTTTAACTGCAGCAACTCAAAGGTTGTTCATGACATACACTCTGGTTTTCTGAGTTTCAACACAAGTAGAACACAACAAATTAGCCCTGGAGGTTTTGAGCAAAAGAAAAAACCTTGTCTTCTTTTTCTTCCCTTTACATAATTGAAAACTGTAGGAGGGGTAAAAATATCAAGAATTGGTGTGAAAGGCAAGAAAGACAATGTTTGCACTAAATGCATGGCAAATTAGGCTGAAAAACAAAATAAATAAAGCTATTCTCACACATCCAATGGAGCCCTGAAATATTTACTATTGTATGTGAGAATAGAAATGTCTGAATCATTTGGACCGCATACTGTGCACAATGTAACCCTGCTAGGCTCCTAATACAAAACATTGGTAATCTCTGATTGAGTCCATGTGTGACAGAACAGATAATTGCTCTGAGAATTCATTACAGTCAAATATACATGCTGATGACTATTGCTTTTCCCCACTCTTTTATGCAAAACAGTCATCATCATGGATAAATCCATCTCAACATTCAATGTGCAAATAAAAAAAACTAATTTTGCATCAAGTTCCGCTTATGTCTAATTTTGAAATGGGAAATACCGTGTCTAAAGAATCAAGTCCAGCAGCAGGAAAGCAGACGATCATGTGACACTACAGCGAAGTAAAGAGTAGCTAACTGAAAACACAATAAAGCAATGATTGTAAAAATGAAACTGGACAGAAAAGATTAATTTATAGCCTTAATCAAAACTGAAATGCTTTCCAAAAAAAGGTGACATTTCCAAATTCTCCTATGTGCCCCCCATCAACACTGATGGTGTCATGTTTCCATTACATCAATCACTTCAAGCATCTTGTATTCTGATGTGATTTAAGATCCTTCAATTTGCACTTCACCATATATCTATCACCACTGGCTAGGTCATAAATACTTGGTTTTCAGGACTGTGTGCAAATCAGTGCCAGTCTAGAGGGAGTTGGAGATTTACTTCAAGCTATTTGTTAAATTCCAGAGTTTCAAAATGAATAATACATGATGAGCTCCAGCTGTTATTTTGCAGCAGTTTAATATAGTTCACCATTCCAAAATTAAACAGATACAGAGTTAAATCACATTCATGACCTTTAAGAAACAAACAAACACAGTCATCTTCACATAATTATTAGCATGTGTTTAATTCACGAGTCACACCCGTGGAGGATGAGGGTGTTTTAACAACCACACTTTACGGTATGAGGGTTCAACACCTCCATTTTCCCTGCGTTTATTTATTTAAAAAAAAATTTCCAACTGTCGCTGCTCTAGTTGCTCTATGGTCCTCTTTGTGTCTGTGCAGCTCTATGGCTGCCTCTTACTCTCCCCCTCCCTCTCTTGTTGTTCCGTGAATCATGACACCGGCTGTCAATGATCAGCTGATTGTCTCTTGTTGCATTTGTTTATCGTTCAGCTGAGGAAGAGGAAACTAGTATTCATGGTTTACACCAGTACATACTTCCCTCAAAGTACTGTTTTTGGATGTGCTAGCAAAAGGAAGACAAATTTAGCAGTATCATGTCAATCAGACCAATTTCACTATTACATGAAGCTGAAGGATGAAAAATGTTGATAACAGCAGCTTATTTCAATTAAATATTGTTTGCATGTATTTCATATTACTCATCAGTATTAATGAGGTTTGCTAGTGACACAGCTGTAAAATCTACTAGTCACAAGACAGCGATGCACACATCTAAGAAAATAGATCAGGCTCAGACAGGCCAGCTGACAAGGCTTGCCTGGGCCCGGGACAAGAAAATATTAGATCCAAAAAACAAGTGACAGGTATTGACAATAATGGTTGACATGAACAAACTACACATAAGCTCTTAGTGATAAATTCACTCTTCATATAGCAGGAAATAAATTATCACTATTGATTATTATTATGATTATTGCATATTTATGCAATATATTTATGCATATATTTGTTTAGAAAATCTATAGCCTCTATATTCTTCTTCTTTTTTCTTTCCTTTTCTGAGAACCAGACTTGTAACTACTGACCGGATAGTTGTAGTGTTTTTAACTTCAAACCAAATGACAACATAAATTTTGATCAGTGGCCAAACCATTTTTGTGTCGGGGGTAGGGGGGGTTTATGTAAAGGTCTTGTGTAACTTAAATGTTTAATATTTTTTCCACAGATATGCCTTTTTTTATTTTTTTTATTGAAAAATTATTCCATAATTTAATGAGGGCCCAGTTCTGGGCCCCTCCTTAGCCTGGGCCCGGGACAACAGACCCGTTTGTCCACCCCTATCGGGGGTGGGTTCAGATATCTGAGAGTGAAACATCAAAGGGAAGTAAGGAGATGTCTTCTCAAAATCATTGGTGCTGTGATGTTGGAGACACATGGTTGTTGATCATTTAGAGGCCATGAATGTGGTGAGAGAAATTCAACAGGTTCTGAGATACAAACCTGTCACATCTGGTAGTTTTATGACAGATATTACCACCATGTATGGTTGGTGAGATGATGCTGTATGAATTCTGCATTATGATCTAGATTAGACCATGGTAGAGATGATGTAGAACAACATAAAGTACATTATGTGCTGCATTTACTGACCCATGGAAATCTGATGTTTACCCAAGTATAGGCCAGTTAACACTAACTATTTGATTGTTTAATCCTTCCCCCCAAACGGACTACCAAAGCACATCACCCACACTTGAAAAGCTTGTTTTTTTATGTTGTTTCTTTTATACCCAAATACTGTATTCTTAATTCTCCCTGTCTTTTTCCATAGATTATCCAACAGCTGTCCAATTTGTTTGGTGTACACACGCACAGACCTAAAATTATTTCCACTACCCAACAGATACTTGTGTTTATTACCAAAGAAATGTGAATATATGTCACAAAAATTAATCTGTGATGATTAACTGTTTGAAAATACTACACATAACACATTTGGGATAAAGTGCTTTGCAAAGTAAAACTATACTACTGACCTTCTTTATATATCATACTTGACCCCCTCTCACCCTCAGGTGTCCATCTTTCTCTTTCGAAAATTAAAGACTAACAGCAATGTGGCCATTAGTATTAACACTATCTCAGAATATGTAATTACATTTAGTTTTTATGGATTCAGCTCTCCCTCTGAAGAGATACTGTGACTTGATGAACATTGAAAATGAACTCACGCAATTTAGAAAAGGCATCAGTGTTATTTTTTTCAAATTAAACCTCAAAGGCCTATACTGCCACCCACAGTTAAAATAGCTGCTGCTTTGAAATTGCTCTAGGGCTTTTATGGGTTAAATGTTAGTTTGAAATAGAAATGTGTTTTCAAGCTCACTAAGGAAAAGTCTGAAAAATGTAATGGTAAACAGGCATGTTTCTCTTGGTTTGTTTGTTTTAAACTGTGCAGCTCTCACTTCTCATTTATGTTGACAGAGCCTGTGATCACTTATGTAAACTGGGTGGGCTAGACCAATAGAAAAAGAAGAAGAAAATAGATTGTTCGTACACTTTCTGTGTCATATCTGACAAAACCACAGAGAAGCAGATTAAATGGTCTGCCAAAGCCAGGGGTGTCCAAAGTTGGTACTTGAAAGCCGTTGTCTTGCAGGTTTTGGATATTTCCTGCTGCACTTGAATTGGATTAATGGGTCAATATGTTTGGGTCGCAATTGAAAACAAGCTGTTGAGGAGAGCCTTTTTATTTGAATCAGGTGTGTTGCCTGCAGGACGGTCGCCCTAGGACAGGAGCTCGATAACACTGGCCTATGCAGAAAAAAAAATCTGTTGAGCATATAAAACATATAATTCCACAGTATAGTAAAACATTTCAGAACAAACCCAGCCAGGTCACATAAGCGACTGATGTTCAACAGGATCAACAAAATGTGTTGTTCAGCTGTTTAACTGCTTTCAGCTAACATCACAAAATGCTGCTACCATTATGGTCAGGGATATCAGACCTCTGGAAGAACAGCAAAGTCCTTAACAAGCTGATTTCTAAATGTCTTCAGTTTTATCTTGTTTTGATTCAAAAAATGGTGCCATTATATGAGAGTTAACCTAAGCTAACTAAGATTGACAACTAACATTATATAGATTCCAGATGAGGCTGCATAGCAAAAAAACAAAAACAAAAAAAAAACACTCTTTTGCTTGGATATATTGTATATCAGGTGGAGCATGGATGTGGCCATGTAAGAAACATAATATCCAACATGGTGCAAGGCAAAACCTGACCAAAGAAAATTGGTGGTGACAGAGGTCAGACAGCAAAAACAAGTACACATGGTCCCAAGGTAGAGGTCAAACAAGGCCAGTGGACAAGCTGTGAAAACTCACCTAGAGGGATCTTTGAGATGCAACCTTCATAATCAAAGCTAAGTATGGTGTACTTTTAACTCCCAAGATCCTAAACCAGTAGGGTTTAGAAGATACAGCCTATCCTTTCTGTCAGAAACCAGGAACATGAAGGCATATCTTCACTGATTGCTAAACAAGTTTGTGACAATGGATTTACCCTTGGAGAAACAAGCAGAAGATCTGGCAGTTGGTGAGCACCTGAAATTAAATGTCAATGCTATTTCTCCAAAATCCAATGTTGTAAAAACGGTCACCTTTGTGCCAGCGGGTCAGCTTCCAAATAGAAGTGCTAAAGCAAGTGAATTAAATGTCTAGGACAGAGCCCTAGAATGAAAAATAAGCAAAAGAACACAAGTGGCCCCAGAAGAGGTTGAATGAAGTGACTTCAGCACCAGATTACTGAAACACATGGCAGTCTGAAGACAGGGTCTTCGGCAAGCTATTAGACAATGACAAGGAGGAGAAGAAACAGAGGGGGATATAGTGTGTATGTGTGTTTGTGTGTGTGTGTGTGTGTGTGTGTGTGGGGGGGGGTTCCTTTGCTTCCTTGCACAGTCCAAAGACATGTATTTCAGGTTTATTGGTCATCCTAAATTCTCCCTAGGAGTGAATGTGAGTAGTTGTTTGTCTCTCTGTGTTGGTCCTGTGATGGGCTGGTGACCTATGGATGTACCCTGCCCCTCGCATAATAGCTGCTGGAACCATGTCTTGTTAGTATTAAAAAGCTAATCTCATTCATCTTTGGGTAGGAAAAACATTTAAAAGGACTGGCACATTTTTTTAATTCCACAGTAATTAGCATTTGTTGGCATATGCTGGAGTAGAACTTTCCACACATACGGTGTTATTGGCATCATCAGTGACAAGATGGTTATAATTTACTGTAAACAAAAATCTTTACTTATGTCTCCCTCCCTTTCTCTTGGGCTTGCCCTCTATGTGCAATGTTTAGATGTGTAGTTAAATATTTGAAGTGGCAGACATGTTCAGTCTTAGTGAAAAAAGAGGTTGGCACCAGAGCACCAGATTCCTTTAACATCTCTGAGCCTCCTCCGTACTGCTCTGCCACACTAAAGCTTCCACAGAGTCATTTGTATTGCTACCAGTCATTTATGTCATAGCAGGCTGCAGGTATTCATCTAGTGGGAGACAGCGACTTGTTGAATTCTTCTTTTCAGGGCATCTGTCACATTGGATACTTTGTTTTAAAATGATTGCAAGCTAATTGCAGTAATCATGCCCGTGTTGTCATGCCTTCATTTCTCCCCAGTCCTCCATTTGCAACCCGGTTGCTCCCAACACATCTCACACTGAAGAGAAATGCAGTTGAACAATTAAATCACTGTTACAATCAAGTTTACAGATGATGGCAGCAGAGTGGAAAGCTTCCTGCAGCAGCGCTCGATTAGATTAGACTGGTTTGTCTGTTTGAACACTTATCTAGTTAACACATACTCATGCATACACTGTACAGTGTGCAATATAGGATACAGTGACTCAGTTTGTACTGATATCAACTGACAGTTTAGATGTTTATTATGAAGGAAGCTGTGATGATTGTTAATCTGGCACTTCTAAACTGCAAGCACTGCATGACCTAGGGAGATTTTTCTCAGATTGTTGCTGTTTTGTCAGTCAACACAAATCTCAAAACAAAATCTTGACACAAGAAGATCACTTCCTCTTTGAACTCCCACACAATTGTGTCGGGGGTGCATTGCTTCAAAAAATAAAGAAAGAAAGAAAGAACTAAAGGTATAATCAGAGAGGGTTCTGGAGCATTTTAAGCCCCTGGTGCTCCTTTTGTATTTCTTTTGATTGAGAGAAATTATAGCTAAAACTTCCCTTTCTTACAAACAAAGCATTTTAGCCCCAGTGGCTCTGGTGGTATAACTCATTTAGATAGATATATTAGGTTTGCTGACTGACCATAAATGGATTTGTTGCATGAGGAAGCAGAAAACAACTAAGCGTCTGCTGGCAATCGGTTAGATTTATTTCCACGTGTACGGTAACGGATTGGAATCATACCTAAACTGTATTCAGTTGTCAAAGTGAAAGCTGTCAACAAAGGCCACATCTCCACAAATTCACCAGCAGGACAACACAAGTGAAATCTTAGCGAGTGTATTTGTGGAGCTGTTGTGGTCAGTAATTCTGTTGCACTTCAGCTGTGAAGGGAATTTGACTGCTGATTTGCTCTTTGTAGCCTACGGCCAGACCAGTGTGTGAACGTGTGTGTAATTGTTTATGTGTGTGTGTCTGTTTGTATATGACTCATTGGTGTTAAGGGGGCACGACATTTGGGTTGGCATGAAGTGACCTGTATATCCAACTGGCGACCAAACAATGACACTGTGCTTGCTTCTTCTCTCACGACTTGTTTCATTGTGAAGCCATGCATGGATGAACCACCAAACAATGGAAGCAGAGACTTGGCAGAACAGGTCAGAGCAAGAGAATGAGTTCGTGTACTTTAGTCTGATGGTGGGGTGTTGGCTTAGAAGGTTCCACAAACCTTCACCCTTTAATATCATTTATCAAGGTTTCGTTTCCTGATCTGATCCGTATCACCATGATCTGATTGAAGGATATCTATGCAGGCTGTGAGACTGAAGGCAGAGATCTTTCAGATTATAAGATGATACAACATGTATGCCTATGTAGATGACTGTATTGTTTAATAAAAGCTCATCCCTCCTGCCAGTCTTTCGTGAGATGTTTGACACAAACACCTCCTGTGTAGATGAATTTTAAGTGTGAACAAGTAGGTCAAAAGAAATCATCCATATCCTCCTTGAGCCATCTGTCACCTTTAGGTTGTTTTGATGGATCCTTTATTGCTGCTGTCAGTGCTGCCTGCTTAATGTAACAGCTTTGGATCGACATGGAGGAGATAAGAGTATGAGTGATACCAGTAAGGAGAGTGGAGGAGAAATACTTGTTTGTCTTTGCTTAATGCAATTTTGTGTTCATGTGTATGTTTTGATCAATGTGTGAGGTGTCCATGCAGTCAGCCTTGTTGTGTTTGACTAAGGAATGTCTCTTAAAGCAAGTGGGGGGACAGATGCATTAGTTAGATAGACAGATAGAAAAGACAGAAAAGCTTTCCCTCTCTTCTGCATGGTTTCTCTTTCAAAAAGAGCTTTTTCTTAATCTATTCATATGTTAGACTAAAAATGGTCTTCCAACTGGCCTGTGTCTGACTTTGAACAGCCACTTCCATGTTGCTTAACATTACAAAGGCCAACAGCACAATGGGCAACAGTGCATTCAACTTTTTAAAAACAGAGAGGTCATAGTCAGGTCTAGAACTATTTTTTCTCTCCATGATTTTGGATTTAACTTACCAAATGTGCTTTCTAAAACTGTACACTTAAAAAAAAAGCTTTCAGAGACCCTGTTCAGTTATTCAGAGCATCACACCCCCAAGTGCATTCTGGCCAAGGGATGCAGCCAAAAGTTCAAATCTCACTGTTGTGAATTCTATCAAGGTAATCAGATAAGCTTTTTGATGGAGAAGCTGCCACTCTGCTGTGGTGAAAATACCTCACCTCGCCAAAGCATAGACATCTTTTAATGTGCAACTGACAGAAAGTCAACACTTTAAATCTTAATTTGCAATGGGTTGAGCTTTTGCTAATAACCTCTGCTTAGATCAATGAATAAATCATGAAAAATCTATATTAAAAAATCTCATACATTTTTCAAATGAAACTTTCTGTTACAAAAGTTGTAAATTAGAATTGCTCTTTCAAGCTTTGCATGCAAATTAGCATTTAATGTGGACGTTTACTTAATAATAGAACATGAAACTGTAATGTATTCACTTTCCATTAGCTAAGCTCTGACACTGAGGGCTGGATGATGATGTTGATGATGGCCCAGAGCAAAGAACCACCCTCATCAAGGGCTTCGGGTGTGGTTTGTCAGTGTAAAGTTTGGACTTCTTCCTTTAAAAGAAAATGATAAAATAAATAAATAAATAAAATTGATCATTCACATGGATGTGAAGTTGAAGGAGCAGTGGAAGAACATGATCTCAGTCTTCTTATTCTCCAGCTGTTTAATGTTTTATATTGTCAGTCATGAATGTGAATGCTGCCCAATGCCCCGTATCGAGCAGTGTTCATAATAATTGTTTGCGATAAAATATTTAAACAGTGTTTGCAGCTAATTTTATTGACACTGTCAAAAGTTTGAGAAAGTCAACTCTTGTTTATAGATTGTAATAAAAAAAGCATGTGAATTGCACAAAAACTCCTAGGGTCTCCTTAAAAACAACAAAAAAAAAGCCTGTAGTCCTCCCCCCACACACACACACACTTTTTTCTTTTACTGGTGTTCATAACAGTTAGCTTTAGGAAACATCAGCTAGCGATGCCGGAAGCATTCACAAATGCCACCTGTTGTTAAAAGCTGTTGTATAACTAGACTGGTGATATAAAGACTGAGGTGATATATTTACTGAGAAAATGAATCAATCACTGTAATCTGTTGTTGTTTTGTGAAGATAAACTCTCACTGCACTGTGATCCTTTGAAATCAGAATACACCAGATGAATGGGCTAACGTTTCGAAAGAAAAGTGACATAAAGACATGGTTCTGGGGTGGCTCTTTGGCGCTGTGGAAAACCAAACCAGTTTTTAGCTTGAGCTAACTAAAAACTGGCACTAGCATTGGATTAGCACTGGAACCACTTTGGCTGAAACTCTGTTTTGGTTTTCTACTACTTAAACATTTGTGAAGATTTATAGAAATTCAATGCACAAATGTTCAACATAATTGTTTCCTATAACTATATGAGGAAGCTTTCCCCCCACTGCCTCGTGCATGGTCAGGATGGGAATTAAATCGAAGGCAAGATTCAATACAATCTGTTGGTTTCCTTAGCTAGGCTATTATTTTTCATGAATAGGCTTATATGAACACTGATTGGAGTACAATGAATTGGCTTGAGTTGATTTTGACTGTAAAGTGCACTGACATGACTTTGTTTGGGGATTGCTGGAATAAAAATAAAACTGAATTGAATGGAATTGAATATAAATGCTGGTATGCCCTGAAATTACTCAAAACCTGCAGTACATTTGCTTTTACTGTAATGTAATATTTAGTAATATAATGCTCAAATGAATTCGAGTTGTTGCACTGTAAAAGTCTGACTTGCCTCCATTGCCAATATATTATTGTTATTTCACAGTGGAACTATATATACAGTGAGTGATAGGAAGAACACAGACAATAAACAATGCAGGGTAATATTTTTTAAAAAGAAAGAGATTTATAGAGTAGTTATAGCTCTAATAACCAGAGAAATAAAAAGGGAACACTATATCTTTTTTTTAAAGAAAAAAAAAAACATCTATGAGACTCTCGAGGAGTGGTCCAGCTTAAAATGCTTCAATGATGATAACACTTACAACTTCATAAAATAGATTTGGCACTGAAAACATTGCTAACATTACTTACATGGGAAGTTGAGCCAAAAAAATTCAGAAATGGCCTAATGTCCAACTCCGTCTGGACAGGCTGCTTCTGCCAGATCCATTTGTGTTATGGCTCCTGCTCCGATTGGTAAACGACACAACGCAGTGACAGCTGGATGTGACTCCTGGCTGACATGCTGACTGGGTCTCCAAAGCTGCTTTAAATGAGATTGTTTAAATTTAACAAGGGGATAATGGCAAGGGAAGCTTTTTTGCTTTCCTCTTGTTTATTTCCTTCCTATTTTATATAAGAAAAGAAGTATACTTTTTCTAGTCTGTGTTAATGCCGGGATCCAGGATTTATTTACTAATATAACAGAAAAGCTCACATATTACACATGAATAAATTCAATCTAAAAAAAGCATGAGGAACAGTTGCGATAATGTGTTTTTATTGCTTTAGTTGATCTTTGGTTGGGCAGCAGCTTTTTAAGGTACAGATAGAGTTGACTCACTATAAGATAGAAGATTGAATCACAACTCCCAGGCATGACTCAAACCAGAGAGATCGCAGCTCAAGGTCAATGTCTTAACCACTGGTTAAAAAAGTGATTTAATCTAGTTCTTGATGCAGTATATAAGATCATTCTTAAATATGAAAATAAGCATCAAATTGAAAATTGAAAGTAGAAATTGTACGTCAAAGCATCAGAGGACTCAATATATTAATATATATATTATATATTAATTTCCAATAGGAGCAATTTTAAAAAAAATGTTGTGCCTGACTGTACCTGCTGCCGCAAGGCTGTACTTGATCATATGCATGTGCCCGAGTGTATTTCATCTTTTTGTCTGCCTGTCATTGGTCCATATGTATCATACTAACAGCAGCACTCGCGTTGACCTGAACTGATCTAAATGAGGAGGTAGGGATGACTTAAAAAAAGTTTATGACACATTGTCAATACTTCAAATCTGATACTGAAAGAGTTAGTCACAATGTGCCAAATTGTCATAATGTGTTATAAAAAGAAGTGTAAGGATTTACAATTACACTGACAAGGTTACAGTAACTTGTCAAAAACCAGCTGTCCTCAATATCAGCTGTAGAGTTGAAAACTGCTTACTGGCAGAGAAAAAGTGGAACAGCTTTAATAATTAGGTAGTAGAACTAAAATTAAGGTGAAATGGTGAGCATCTTGATAACATTGTCAGCGGTTGGTCTAGATTTTTTGACATGGGTAGAAAAAGAAAAAACAACACGAAAACACTATAAAATGTTTTACTTGATCTTTATCTTCTTCATAAAACAATTACAATATTTGGGCTTAAATTAAAAAAAGATTTCTTAAAATGAATATTAAAACTAATTTAAATCACAATACATAAAAACATCCCACAAACATAATCTTCGCATTTGGATATTCATTGAAAAATGTAACATAACATGATAATTATTACGTTTTCAATACTCCTGTGAGCAGTTTTGTAGCCGGAGCGATCGAATAAGCTTTGGTAACTTGCTACCTCTACCCTCTTGAAGCTGTTTGACTATAGCTATGCATACACAGACACGCACGCATGCACACATACTCTGTCTCACACCACTTCTGACAGCCTCATCTTCATTTAGAAACAAACATACTATAAACAGGAGTAAATTTCTTGCAGTGCTCTAGCACCGTTTCCAACTTCTTTGGTTTATCCAGATCAGCTGTAAAAGGTTGTTTTAAATCACATTTCACACTTTATTCATCACAAATCACACCTATTGTTTTGAGTATTGCCATGACATAGTCACAAAGCTTTGGTCCTTTTATAGACGAGTTGCTCAGAATATAAACAACTACTGTGTTTTTAGAGCAGTTCTGAAATATGATGAGCTTGGACCTGTGTCCATATATATGGATGAAATGACAGACACCATGACAACTGACAGTCATTAAGCAGTTATTTATTGTCTCATTACTTGGATTATCTTTGAGATCACCATTTCATTTGTCTGGCTTGTGATTCGTCTCACATGCTTTGGCCTATGTAATATGTCTTATGAAACAATCAACAAAATATTAAGTTGATTTTTTCTTTTTTTCAAAAAAATTGTAAAACAATTTGTAAGCATTTGTCTCTTTTTTTATTAGTGTTCTGAGCAGTGGTGGACTGGCCATCGGGAGCACCGGGACATTTCCCGGTGGCCTGGCCGCCAAACTGGCCGACTCAGCGAATGCCGATGGTCATGTTGGGTCGCACTTAATTTTTAGATAAACAATAACATTCATTTGGGGCATTTGCCCCACTGAAGTCCACACAGATGAAGCAACGTTGGGCCTCCTCTCTTTTTGTGAGGCTGTCTGACAGCCCCCGCCCCCCTCTTCCTCTGGCAGATAGATACATAGATAGATAGATAGATAGATAGATAGATAGATAGATAGATAGATAGATAGATAGATAGATAGAT
>JAOXYM010000001.1:22183152-22200745 GCA_028567055.1 Leptatherina wallacei
AAGAAAGAAAGAAAGAAAGAAAGAAAGAAAGAAAGAAAGAAAGAAAGAAAGAAAGAAAGAAAGAAAGAAAGAAAGGGCTACAAATACTAAAGCAATCAAAGGAAAAGGAAGAAGAAGCCTGTGTTCTGTATTCATTATACACATTTCATTTTTCATCATTTCAAAGGTCAGCCAGGTTCACAAAAGGTGGGCTGGAATGGCACAGCACACAAGAAAGGAGAGGATGAAATTGAGAATGCGTAAAAGGGAAAACATTAAAAAGAAAAAAAAGGGGGGGGGGGTAGTAAAGCATATGTGTCTTGGGTCTGGGTGGCTGCAAGCCTGAGTTTTTATGAAAAAAAAAATATTAAGGAATTCTGCAATAAGCCCAGCACAATAGAGAAATGCAACATGGAGCAAGAGAGGCAAGAGAAGGTGGAGGAGGAGTTTCCTCTTGCAGCTGCAGCAGATGAATTGATGACACAGTTACGTGAGAGTGCCTGATCTACAATCTCAGATGAAGATGGATGTTCTTTAACTAGCTTATCTAAAACTGTTGTTCTGAAATGTTTTGGTCAAAAGTCTTGAAAATAAATATTTCTAAGGTAAGGTATATAAAAAGCTGAAATTGAAAATGTTCATGAACAACAGATGAAAAAAAATGTAACCAACAAATACAATATTCAAAACAGTAAAAAGCTTATAAAAGAATTTACGAAAATGACTGAAAAAATGAAATCATAACATAACCCAATAATGTGCAAAGTTTAACAATGTTTAAAAAGCTGTCAAGCTAAAAATCTAAAATAATCACGATAGTAGGCCCTGCATAGCTTTACATGTTATATATACAGTATAAATTGCACTTTTTTACAACATTGGTTTGTGCTTAGCTCACTGAAGGTCCAACCACAGCATTTTAATGAGGTTTAACTGCAGACTCTGACTGGGTCATTGCAACACCTTGATTCTTTTCTTTTTTAGCCATTCTATTTTAGATTTGCAGGTGGGCTTGGAATAAGGGTCATTTTCTTACTCTTGGGTTGGTTTGTAAATCAGAAAGAGTGCCGATCCAATGGCTCAAGTAGCAACACCAACTATGTGAATAAAACAAAGGCCTGAACAAATAAGGCTTAACATGTGGTGATGGTTTAGTTTTGTTTATCCAATGCAATCCAGGCGCTGTCGTGTTCACTGTGCGGGTTGCAATTTTTTCTGCTCTTCTGGAAAACAGAACCTTTATAAAAGATTTTACTTATGTCGTGCATGCAATGAAATACGGAGTGCAGTGTGAGAGGGAGTTTGTTCTGCTATATTTCATGGCTGGATTTATGCATGATTCTTGAGACATCTAAATGCGTGACAATATTTTTTTCATATTTGACAGACCCTCCACAAAAATCGTACTTTATTTTTGAATATTAACAATAAAATGAATAAAATAATTTGAATAAAAACAAACACAGATAGAGACTTGACTCTTCTTAATAAGAAAAAGACAACAGAGCTCTAGACCAATAACTCACTGCTGTGAAGTGACATTGTTAGCCACTGCAGCCACCCCTTGGAAAAAACAAATAACTATACACCAAAAAGATAATTACACTGTCAACAGACACTTATATTAAAATCTAAATTTTTTTATGTAAAAATCTTTACAATAAATACAATAAAATCAAAGTCTGCATAGAGAAGTGAGCAGGTTTTTTTGGTTGTTGTTTTTTTTTCTGGGCTGTCCCTTTCTTCCCAGGCAAAGACTTACAGAACAATACGTTCACTTATTAGGCCAATGCTCAGGTTAAAGGAGATATTTACAATGCTGTCACTTGACCTGCTGTACCCTCTTTTAATTTAAAAATCAAGCACTGGGTAAGAGCAGCAGTACAAGAGAGAGAGGAGCTGTTTTTTTGCTTTACTATTGACTCATTCTTGATTTACATCAAGGCACAAAGACGGTATGACAAAAAACATTCTGTCAGGTCCTTCCACAAAAAGCACAAATCATGTTGTGGGCAGACTAACTCCCTTCTCTTTACCCAGCGGTGATAAAGCAGACACGGGACTCTGCTGTAACTAGACAAGCTGTGCGGTATTTATTTCTAAAGCTTGTAGCGTAAACATTTACTGCTTAACAGGCAGTTTCTCACAACTAGCTTTCTATGCTCGTACGCCTCTCTAAGTCAGACCTGTGCTGTGTGTCAGACCATCTGACTTGCTGTACGTCCCTCTCCTTTCCCCTCTCTAGCTCGACCTTAAAGGGGCCACACTGTTCTTTTTCCGCAGCATGTCTCTGCAAAACGAGACAACTCTTGTACAAACAAAAGGTCAGCTTTTTAAAAAATCAAATGCTCTGTTTCGACTAATTGATCAGTCATGCACATCCCAAATATCTACATATACAACCCAATTCCCCAAAAACTTGTAATGCTGTGTAAAATGTAAATAAAAACAACGTTTTATTCCCAACAGAACATAAACAACATTCATTCACTGTACGGCTTAGTCCATGCAGGGTCGAGGGATAAAGAACATATCCAATGTTGAAACTAAGACTTTTTACTATTTCATTGAAAATATTACTTTTGAATTTGATGGCAGCAACACATCGACACAATGGCCACGTTTACATGAGAGTTTTAATTCCTCTTTAATTCGGAATGAAATGTTAATTCCCAATTAAACTTAATTCCGAAGTAAGTGGCTGGTTGATTCCACTTTTAATTACGAATTAAATAATTCCTCTATCATCTTCTATCATGTACACCTTCATTCCACTTTAAGTTAATTCCGGTTAATTGCTGGCCGCCTGCGCAAACGGACTCAAACCGAGTCTATTACCATGAATGTGAAATAGTACACTAGAGACTAGCTGCTGTGTCAAAAGTAGAGTCTAAATCAATTGAAAATGGTTCTTATGTCGTTTTTCCATGTTGTAGTCTAAAACAAACGAAGCAGGAAGCTAACTTTTTTTTACTTTCTGTAGACGTACGTACATCACTTCTGCCCCCCAAACAATCAGAACCCTTCCCAACCCCTGGATCTAAAGTGGAATTAGGAAAACGTGTTTTCCATGTAAACCTTAATTCGGAATTAATATTTCCATGTAAACCTGAAAGGGAATAATTAAATTTCGAATTAGTTAATTCAGAATAATTAATTCAGAATTAAAAGACATCATGTAACTGTAGTGAGTGATGTGTTGTAGCCCAACCTTAAACAACTGTCTGTTAACGTCTGGGAAGTGAGGAGACTAGTTGCTGGAGTTTAAGGAGATTCTAATGATCAACAGTCATGGGTCTTATTTGCCAGATTTTTCCTTTTATGATGCGCCAAATGTTTTCTAATGGAGAATTTTTCAACACCTGGACTCTTGTCCTGCACAGCCATGCTGTTGTGATGGATGCAACATGTGGTTTAGTATTGTCTTGCTGAAATATGCAAGGCGTTCCCTAAAAGAGATGTGGTCTTGTTGGGAGAAATATGTTGTTTTAAAACCTCTATGTACTTTTCAGCATCGATGATGTCTTCATGGAAGTGGAAGCTACCCTCACCATAGAACATAATGCCCCTCCATGTAAGCCTTTGAACTGTTTGTCGATAAAAAACTACATGGTACCGGTACTATTTAGTCCACAGGACACGCCGCCCATGGTTTGCAAAAAGATTAATTTGACAACAAAACCATTTTCCATTTTGCGTCAGACTACTTTAAATGAGTTATGGTCCAGAGGAAACGCAGGCCTTTCTGAGACATGTCAACATATGGCCTATTCTTTGCTTGAATAAGTTTTAACCTACATTCATGGATTGCACAGTGAACTGTGTTTGCAGACAGTTTTTTTCTGTGTTCAGGAAGTATCCCTGAACCTATACAGTAGTTTCCAGTAGAGAATCATGCTTGTTTTTAATCCAATGCTGCCTGAGAGCCCAAAGATGACAAGCATCCAGTTTAGACCGTCAGCTTTTTCTTTTGCACACAAGAAAACCTTTCATTGGCTCTGTTTCAACTTTTTTAAAAATGTGTTCATGCCATCAAATTCAAAATGAGCAAACATTTTCCATGAAATGTTAAAATATAATAACATATGTTGTTTATGTTTATGGGATTTGTAAATCATTGACTTACGTTTTTATTTACAATTTACATAGCATTACAACTATTTTGGGAATTGGGGATGGAAACTAAATGCATATACAGTAGAAGATTAGGATCTAAACATCAAAAATAACATTAACTATATTTTTGTAGGCACATAATTGGGTTATTTTCATAGGATTAAAGGTAGGCGAACATGAGGACTGAACAAAGAAGATGTAGAATGTGACAAACAGATGACACACCAAAATGGATTGAGAAATGAAGAAGGAAATCAGACAGAAAGTAAGGCAAAGAGTACAATTGATCAAAGTTCAAAAGCAGCCCTTGTCAGAAAGACAGAAAAGTCTGAGCCTTTTAGATGATTGAGCAAAACAGAATACAGTAACAACATTAAAAACTGAATAATTTCAATTCTCTGGCCTCATAGCAAGGGCACAGAGGACAGACAAGAATGTATGAAGGGAGCATGCAAAAAGCATCAGGAACAAACAGAGAGCAAGAAACACAAGAGAAGAGACATCAAATGGAAGTTAGAAAAGAATGTGGAAGGTTTGTCCCTCTTATCTGGGATTCTACGTTTTTTTGTTTGTTTGTTATTTGGCCAAGCAAATTGAATGTTGTGCACTGTTTATACCAGTAGAGGGCAGGGCATGTTGCTGTATTAAGTTTGCAGCTTATTTTTCTTTTATCAACTTAAGAAACTGTGAAGACTGTTCTTATCATTGATCATTACTCCACATGTATATTTGTTTTGGTTGATGATTTGTTTAATTGGATGCACGTCTGTTTTATTGAATAGATCCTTAATGATTACAGCTAGAATGACAAAATAAAAAAATAAAAAAAAACCTGTCACACATTTTGTTTCCCCTTCAAGGCAAAAACCGAGGTGCAGGTAAGAGACCAATAATGTCTGTATATTTGGTAGCAAGACACTACCAAGCCATGTCTTGGTTACATTTGAAGGAGAGTTAAAGCATTATTTAACCTCGGCTAGTTTCAACAAAGAGCTATACCTTTGAGTGCTATTCCCTCACACATTCATACAAAACGTCTTCTTCTATGCATAAAGCTTATTTGCTTCTAACATACACACTTCAAACTGATAAGCACACCTGGAGCAGTGGGAGGTTGAGTGTCTGGAGCACGGACACCAAAAACACTTCAACATACTGAGAGGCTCGGAGTCAAATTGCAGACCTTCAAACTGATGGGCAGTCGATTGAATATTGGTGTGGCTCAGGATCATGTCAATCAAAATAGTGAGATGCAGAATTGGCCTTGATAGGACGCGAGCAATATGCACTCTTGCTTAATTTTGCTTGAATTTCTCAAAATGGCATCCCCAAGTACATGTGACTTAACTTTAGCAAGAACACAAACCTCTTCTTTTCTAGAGCCCATTTCAAACAGCTTGCACACATGTAGAAAGTAGATGTGGCTGATTCAACTAATCTAATAATATAGCCACAAAATATGACTGAACCAACATCTTTTCAACAAATGAAACATAAAAATCTGCATTATTACCTTCATTAAGATAGATTTATAGCTTTACTTTTGTATCAGACTGCAAATGGAGCCCTTTGCACTTAATAAACTTCCAACTGAGTTTACATTGTGACCGTGGATGTCATAGCACCACCAGACCAAAGAAAAAGCATGTGTTTATCACTAATGCCTCATTGGTTACTATATAAGGAGGAGGAAAAGTGCCAGAGACTGATGTCATGTTCATTGCCAGTGCATTAATACTTGTAAATACAGGCAGTTCTTGCTAAGTTACTATAAAATCTGTCGTGGAAATAATAAAAACATGTGTTCTGAGGACCATTTTCTATGTTTATTTACTTTGATGTATTTTTTAGTTTTAGCTTTTTATCATGTTATATATGCCCCATGATTCTTTGGATGGAACATGATTAGCATTTTTCTCATTTGTGAAGTCATCTACTTTTGCAGCCTGTCTGGTTCATTTTCTGTGTATTCAATGTTTTTCTCAGAAGGAGAATTGCCCCATCACAAGTTAGAATAAATCACCTTAGTAGCTCACAGGGGACAGCAGTAACATTATCACATGAATATTTCAACACTCAACAAATAAGATGTGAACAAAGTGAAACCAATTATTAGAAGCATGCTTTGCTCCTTCATTTTTTAATTTCATGGGCATGTGAACTTTGAAGGGCATTTTGCTGCAGGCCAAGGTTGATTTTTACCACTGGTCAAAGACTTAAGAGAGGGGTTGGCAACATGCTGTATAGGGCTTTTATTGATGAAAGAGGCAAGGGCCACATTATAGAGCTACCATGGCTAATAACAGCAGAGGTAAAACTGTTTCTGAGGGGTGTCAGCACACTGCAGTGCTGACATAGAGATTATTTTGCTTAAACAGGTTTAATAATGAACTGTAGTGATTGGAAATATACAAGACTGCATGTTTTTATACCAATATGAATTAGATACATATGAAAGAAGCTGTACAGCAACATCGTTTTAGGCAAAACATATTGTATTCTTAATTTAAGTAGGAAAAAAATCAAGCATTACCTTCCTTTGTCCATTTGGGAATAAAATGATGCTGTGATTTGTGTCTTAAATGGAGGATTAAACAGCAGACATATGATAATTCATGTGTGCTCACATGCAAACACACTCATGAGATTGCCTGTCAGCCAGTCTGTCAGTCAGGTAATAAGCAGTAATCGTCTTGCTGTCAGTTCACTGATGGACTGACAAGATTCCATATTCCTCCGTGTGGTTCAGCCTTTGTATATCTCTTGCTTTTTCTCCTCCCTTTTTCCTTATTTTATCATCCCACCATCCTTCCTAATCAGACAAGCTCACTGATATTTGGGATTTTTGACATTCATAGAAAAAAATAAGTGAGGTGGGGTTTAAATATTTAACTGTTTATCCAGTCCGTCAGCCAGTCAACCAGTGTATGTAATCAGGCAGTAGCTCAGAGACTTCAGCCAGCCAGGTTTTACAGTCTACCAACAAATCAGCCTGCTGCCTGTGTGTCTTTCTGCTGCTGTGTACATCTGTCTGACTGCCCATCTGTATCTATCTGTTTCAGCCTCCTCTCTCACTCTGGCTGCCAGTCTATCTGACTGTCAGCATGTCCCCTGTTGATAGCCTCCTCTAATGCTCAGATTACTGTTTAGACTGGATGGCTGTGTAGTAATGAGGCACATACTAAAAAATAGCATCAATGCATTCATAACCACCCACATGGCCACATCTCTAGAGTGGACAAAAACCTTGGTATCCATGAACACCAGTTTTGTAGGTTGTGTACCCAGCAAATTTTGATAAACCTAGCTGTAAAATATCTGCGACAGCTAGATACTGCAGCTCAAAAGTCTTTCCTACCTTGAAACTGATCAAGAAGATGTTTTTGTCCGCAACTCCGACATGTGCTGACCATGCCTCTTTGCATGATGCTGTAGTGTAAGGCAAGAATGCACATTAAAGAACAAAAGATAAATGATGAGTACCAGTTAAAGCTGTGAATCTGAAAATATAAATACAAAGTGGCACAAAAGTGAAAAAAGCACAAGACAAAACAGAGGCTTTCAATGAAATGAGCCAGCTCAAAATGAGTTAGTGTTTTGTGGGAAATGGACTGCTGAGAACAGACATCTTGGAAACATATTGTTTTTGTTTTTTTTATCTCAACCAAATCCATCACCAAATTGACAGGATAAGAAGATTTAATTATGATTGAATATAACAGTCGCACTTAAAAATGCTCTTTCTACCCTTACGCAAAAAGTATAGGCTGGCTGACACAAATGTTTCATTAAAATATGGCCCAGCCATCCACTTGTATCCTCTGATGTTGTCATTTGAGTATTCATTACCACATGCATTAATCATTTGCTCTACCAGACTCCTCATCTTGGAGCAATTAAGTCATTATCAAAACTGTTTCAGGTGATGTGGTATACAGTTGCCTTAAGCATCTGTATTTGTGGATCAAAGCCACATGACCTTTAGCATGTCCTTTCAGTCCACTGGTAAATCTGACTCACTGGTGGCCCACCAAGCAGAAAATTTCAATAACTTTTAAGCTTTTACAGTTGCTTCCAACAGCTTTCTGAAGGGCTCTGTATTTCATATGGACAGCTCAAGTGGAATAGATTATACGCGAATGTAAAAAATACACAGCATTGATGTTTGGCATCTTGCTTCTGACCTCTACACTCTCCATAAGGAAGCACCAAGCAGGGAGCAGGGTTTTCAAAACCTATGAGTCACATGAGCGATGTGGCTTCAGGCATGCAGTGACAAAAGAGTAAGCAGAGTAGTGATGGCTTAAATACATGTTATGATAAAAAGGCTGGGATGTATAATGTTTCAAGGAGAGGAGTTCATCATTGAGTGTAGGGGTCGACCGGGTTACAGGCTTCATTTGCTTTCAAGTTAACAAATACTTTGTCAAAATTCCGCTCCACACTGCTCAAGAGGTGTATTCCTAGCTATGAACCAAAAAACATTCCAGGTGCTTGCGAAGTAATATTAATCATACGTTTTTGTTGTTAATTATTAGTATTATTTGTGTTTTAATAAGAAGTTCTTCCCTTTTGTGTGCCAGCTTTGCTTCCTTTGTTTTTTTTTCTCCTTTGTAATCATCTGACCTCCTTTCATTAGTTTCACCTTCAGTTTATTCAATCAGTTTATGTTTTGTGCTTTGAGTTATAATCCCTTTTAAGTTTCATTTAAGTCATTTTTGTTGACTGAGCCTTCCTGTTTCCATTGTGCTCTGTGCACAAATCCTCTTTTATGAACTCAAACTAACAACATTTTTAAGACATTTGAAAAATAATACAATATTAAAAGTCAAGTAGTGGGAGGTTGTTTTCTAAAGGTCAGAAAAGTGTTTTTTGGGTATTTTTTGTTTGTTTTTGTAACCCAAAATATCCCTCAGACCCACTTCACAATCCTGTTGTCACAGTTCGAAGCAATTTATAAGTTGTGCCCTGATAGAATCAGAAAATGTGTCAGACCTGTTGGTAGTCTGTCAAAAATGCCAGGGGGTTCTAGATATTCTATTTCTGGTCCATGAAAATTATTACATGTAATAAATCTATCTGATGGAAAGTCTTCAGAAAATGGAGTGACCATTGCAAAACATGAGCTTGATAAGATGGATCCAGTAAAATCCATGACCTTTGGAGCTATAACAGCCTTTCAAAGTCTCTTCAACGCATATGAAACAACATGACAGACTGTTGGAAAATATGACCCATTCTCCTCCCAGAAAAACTGACTTTTTCTTTTTTTTCTTGAGAGATAGCAGCAGTTTATAACCTTGGTTCCCAATATGGCATTGACATCTAGAAAAAAAAAAACAATCCATCACACCCTAACAAGAAGCAAGACCAATGTTAACTCACAAACAAATATTACGTTCTTTTGTCATAGTCTCACAAAGTATTTGGCTTCTACTTGCCAATGCTACGTACAAGCCTCACTTGTACAGTAGATGTATGCCCATAGCTAAAACTATTTGTGTCAGCCTGGTACACGAGTCCATCGGTAACATAACCCAGCTCCGGAAAAAATGGACGGACAAGAGGCACTTGTTTAGTAGAAGACAAAGACAAAGAGAGCACTGGTGAGAGAATGATGGGCAGATGATTAAAGAAATCCTGAAATGTGAACACATTAAAAACAACAAATAACCAATTTTGTCAGTGGAAGATGATTCTTCCTGACTTAAAAACATCAGAGACATCACAGACAACTGGAAGAGGTAGGGGGTGTTTTTAAGTGTTTTTTGCAGTTTTCTTGAAATAACAGCAAAACTGTAGACATCATGTTGGAGAAAATAGTGTGGTATAAATCTCAGGTAATCAATTTGGGAATTTTAGGGAGTTTGTAAAGCCGGATAATGATGCAGAACTCACCAAAGGCTCATTCTCGTCTCTATGTGATGCTGAAGTGGAAAAAAGAAGAAAGAATGAGAGGAAGAGAGAATGGCCTTAGGCAAGACGGCCATTTTTCCTTTTTTAGTTTCTCTGAGTATCAACATATACTTCAGATTACTGTAGTCATTTGAAATCTATAGCTTCAGAATTTCATCCCCACTGGGTGGCAATTTAAAGATACATAGAGCCCAAACTAAAAAAAGGAGATTGGCAGGTTGAGCAATGTAATTTAAATGCAACGGTATGGAAGGAAAAACAAATTGAAAAGGAAAATATTCTAAGTTTTTTTTAGAAAATTAGTTGCTAACTTAATAGCAGACATCTAGATATGAAAACCTATGACAGTTTTCCTAAGGCTTATTACTGAGAAGAGAAGAGAAGAGAAGAGAAGAGAAGAGAAGAGAAGAGAAGAGAAGAGAAGAGAAGAGAAGAGAAGAGAAGAGAAATACTGGAGCTGTGGTAACAGGTTTTTTATTTTTATTCTGAGGAGGAATTACAGTTCTTTTGCCTCTGGGAGTGTAAGTTATCTGCTGAGATATATACACTCATTCACACACTTACAAACACACACACACACACACACACACAAACAGAAAATAGACACAGGTAAAAGGTACATAATATCACACACATCTCATTGACGTGAAGAATAAACTTTCTTGCTAAGGGACATTGTGTCAGTGTGCAGCAATTGAGGTGAGCGATAAATGTTTAAAAAACCCTGCTGAGTCTCTGGTATCCTTTTTCAACACACTGATGTGCAGTCCCCATATATTCAAACCAGAAGCTCTACACAGAAACAAACAGTGTCTATCAAATCATGTACTAGAGCTTGCTCAACCCAATCATAACATGTAATATCTGTGATGTTTGACAGAGCCAAATTTTGCTGTTTCACCTCACAACATCGCTTAAAACAGTTGTACCAATTTTCCACCTGCACTTATCTTCATCTATAGATGATTTTCTGTGCAATGTCATTGCAGAGGTGGACGCACAACCAGGGCGCAGAAGGCAATACTCATCCCGGTTTGTGTGGCTGAGCCAAGCCCAGAAGCAGAGATAACAGAGCTGTTAACTTTACCAATTGCCTAAAAAGATGCTTGGAAATTATTCAAATTCCACATTGATCACAGTCTTTTCCAGGAGGAGAGGAAGATTGTAAAAAGTAAAAGATGGACTGAGGTTCTGTAAGTCCCAAAGGCAGCAAAGTTTCTGCAGTGATCACTTTGCGTCTCAAAATACAAAATTGTATTCCGTGTCATATTACATATCTCGTAAAACTATACAGAGAACATGATATGCATCTAAGGAGCCACATCCATGCAGATTTTCTTAGGAAAAAACACTCTCAGTCTGGAACAGTAGCTGGAACAGTATTGTTATTGGACTGCTCAGTTTCTATAAGTAAATCCATCATTATGGACAAAACAAAATTTGGTTATACTTTGTACAATGACAAAAAATTAATATGAAATATGTTGTGCAAGGAGGTTGTCAAATTTCAACACAATTCTTGACAATGAATGGTTATGGAGTCAACAGGTGTCATTTCCGTTGTAGCAACTATTTCTGGTTGTTAAGTTTAACTTGTAGTTAACATTTTTACAGATTGAGTCCCAAAACTAATGTTACCACCATGCCGCTGATATTAAAGAGAACAGTAAATCAATATAACATCAGTTTGATATATTTATGACATTTATAAGAGTATGATTTTATTATTCAATAACCAAGTTAACAAGAATTTACAAATGAGGAAATTTTACATTTATCTTGGAAGTTTATCACAATCTTAAATGTATTCAAACAAATAAAAATTTGTTGCATCAAATTATTAAAATTTCAATCAGCGACTAATGTTCCAATATACGTTTTTAACTGGGTATTATTTTTGTTGACTTAGGGCTGAAGTTGTGTTGATCAAGAGATTAAGCTAAGAGCAGAATTTTCTTTGCTGTAAACCTTCTTTATTATGAAATATAAAGGTTGAACACATGAGTATTACTGTGATACTGTGAAGTGTACTAATTACCAGAGAAAGCGAGTGTTTCTTAGTGACATGGTTTCAGTTTTAATCACATTTTCTTCAATTAAGTTACTGGAATGTTAACACATTCTTCCCCTAACTTACACATTTCATCAATATTACAATCATATATTAAAAGTGTCAATTGTTGTACTTTTTTTTTCTTTGTCTTTGTCACTATATTTTCAGGTCACAACAAGTCCAAAGAACCTCTACAAAATCCCTGAGGGTCCCTCTTTCTTTTTAGGGAACAGGAGTAGTGAGTGGGCAGCAGCTGGCATACAGATACATCTAACTGGGTTGTAGACCAGTTCTAACTGGGGATCTGGTCAACTAACTGGTCATTCAATACTGTTTGAATCCAGTTGCCCCTTTAGAAACTGATATTTTATTGAACGTGAAAATCAGGTTAAAATAAAAGGTTGTGAATGAATTCCATGTGATTACAGAACAGCTCTGAAATGTTAAGATGAGGGAGTATATCTATTCAGCACTTTATCAAAAGAAATAATCAAATAAAAAGTCCCACTGTTTCTTTATTTTTCAACAAGTTTCTCTAAAAAAGGCAGAAACTTTTTAAAAAATAAAATTGATAATTTACCTTGCATTTAACAAGCAATATCTGGATGCCAGAATCAATTACAAATGTCCCCGAAATTTTTGGAGAGAAAATCTTATGTTGAGGCCCACAAAGTTCAAATGAGGCAACAGATTTGACTGCCTTTTTGATAGGCCCATTCTGCCTAGCAGCAGCATCAGCAAGGGTTTGTGGGTATCCAGACGATTGGCAGTTAGCCAAGTCCCTGGGTCCTTCAGACTAAAATACTTTTTCTTTCTGTCTATCTCATACTCACAAGCACACACAGCTTTGTTTTTGTTTCCAACAACATCAAGTCAAAATACACACTGTTCCAGCTCCTGAACATCCTATACTGTTGCACTATCATACACAACTTTTATAGAGCATACACTTGCCATCATGCCATTGCCTGTTTTACGCTTAACACCAAATAGCAGGTTATCTAATGACTAACTAAACAAACCAGCTAAAGATCATACTTCACATGAATGTTATAAGAAAAAAATTAAATTATCACCATAATCAGATCAAATAAATCTTGGTATTTTGTTTTTGTTTGCTTTCTTTGGGTTTTTTTATGAATGTGTGCATATCTTTATACAATGGCCCTCAAAGAAAGACTATTAAGAACCAAAGTGGTGGGGTTTCATTTAACCAGGAAACAGCACAGACATAAATAATACATGCTTTATTTATATGCTCTTGCATCTGTTTGGTTTTTGTAGGCCATCTTAACTTCATGATTGGACAAAACTTGATCATACTACAGGGTATGTACAGTATTTACAGTATGCTACAGGGTACTGTATATGCCACAGGGTGTTAACAGTAACTTTATATGCAATGCTGTCCCCATTTCAGAAAACCTGAAGAAATAAGGTCCATAAAACTGTTTGAGAAAACATTTTTCCACTGACTATGCATGTACTTTTCTTCTTTTTATTTGTGTGTCCAGTGTACTATCACTCCCTTGTCTCCACTCAGTTACTGACAGTGCTTCACCACACACAATGCTTTCTAATACACATCATTTTAAAGAATATACAAATGGCATCTACAGAAAACCTAGGTTTGTTTCCAACTCAGAATCATAGTGCCTTTACAGAAATCACTGGTGCACATGGTGGTGGAAGAAGAGCACAATGAAACTTGGCCCAAAGCCTGACATTGGCTCCTTTCCATTAGTTATGTAGGACACTTGGAACAAAAGCAACAACAATAACAAAAAAAGTAACTAAAAGGTGTGAATGTGAGTCCGGGACCGATGCCAAACACAGAGCCCCTTAATCATTTTCACTCACAGAACAACAGTCAGAGAAATCTATAACAAATATTTAAATTTTGCATAAATGATCAAGATATGTAGTTTGTTGTGCAGCAGTGAACAGCTGGTGATGAATATATCAATCCATTAGCCATAACCACTTTATCCTGCAGTAAGGGGGTCCTGAGGGGTTCGAGCCAATCCCAGCTGACATTGGGCCAGAGATTGCTCAAACCCTGGTGAGGCCATCACTCGGATGACACATAGAGACAATGTATGTTCATGTTCACACCCACGGACAATGTAAAATCTCTAATTAAGTTTGCTTGCATTTAGACAATGAAGCCACATTACTTGACGACAAACCCATCGAGGTACAGGGAAAACATAAATTACACACAGCAGAGCTCCATCTGACCAGCAGGTTCAAAGCCAGAGCCCTCCAGTTTTGAGGCAACAATCAAATCCACTGCACCACACTACCAACCCTCAACACACAATGTAAACAATTATAATAAACCAACATATCAATTATTAACTTATATCATGTGTTTCTGTTTAGACCAACATCCGTACTGGTCCGTGTATCATTCGTCCTTTTGATATTCAATTCAAAAACAAGATTCAAAATATAAATAATCAGCTTGTTATTCATTATTCTTTTATAAATCAAAAATAAAAAAATAAAATCAGGCTTGATCTGATCAGATTTGAAGTTAAGATTAGAAGAAGTTAAACTTGAAAAACGACCCACGGACAGAAATTGATTTTGATATATAATATTTGTCGGATTTCCGGAAGTTGCTGCAGATCCCCTTGCTGCAAACCTGCATCTTGTCTTTAAAGCTGCTTTGCTCAGTTTGTTTAGGTGTTTCTGGTCCGCATCTGTCCCTCAGCATCAAGTCACCATAACACGCACATACACCTGACATTATGTCCATGTTAACAGAGGAAGCATAACATGCTTTGTGTGTGAGGCAAAATCAAACACAACAGACCACCTTAAGATTGAGAGTGGGACAGGCTCTAATCACCTGTTAATCAAAATCAATATATCAGTTTTGTATTGTAACAGACAGGGACATATTACATGCAGCTGTCCTGGTAAGAGTGTTACTGTGATTACAGAATCAGTTCAGCTTAGATAAAAATGTTCTGTTACTGTAATAGTGACATTTACAGAGTGTCATTGAATATATTAGAAGCTCAATCAATGCAGTGTTCAATGGCATGTCTCATTTAAGGTCCCTGATTGGCTGGAAGTCAAGGGTGGCGGTTCTCTTCATGTTGGCCATGTGGAAAGAGTATGAAGCAGTCAGTAGCCTACAGCTGTTAGCAGCAAATAGCCGTTAGTGGCTAATAAGTTCTGGTTTCTGGTTGTTGTTGCTGCCCCCAGCAGTCTATCTTCCTGTTAATAAATAGTCAACAACACTGGATCACACTTTGCCGTTCAGAATGCTGTAAAATGTGTAACTTCATGTGTGCTCTGATTATGGTTAGGCTTTAATTAATCGTGAGTCAGATTTTGTTGGTGCCCCCATCAAGCTTGATGTCCTACGCGCAGTGTGTGAGCGCGTGGTGGGAGCGGCACTGGATTTGAAACTAAAAACAAGATCTGCTGTTAAACAGGTGAACTGGATAAATACACAAAAGTGAACTTTTACCTTTTGTGATTATTGTTTAACTCCTAATGCTGCCTCAAGTGTTATCATAAGTAACTGTTTGCCTATAAACACTATTGTAAGGCACAGAAACAAACACACAAACTTAATTAGGAAACTGCATTACCATGAAACAGGACACAAGTTATCTAACATACCTACTTCACATGGCAAGAGATTCAATGAACTAAGTGTGAAACGTTAGCATACTGTATCTTAGTTGCCCATCATGACTCAGTGTTTGAACATATATGTTTTTTGTGTCTGCATTTGTTTCGGTGGTCTGTGTCTAAACAACTCTACACAACATATCTACACGTATTTGTCCTTTCCCGAGTGTTTGTGTGTGTTTCGCATTGTCTTGAGAATACGTGTACCAAGTGTGTTTATGTATTGTTTTGTGAGTTTGACCGCATTGAAAAGCATATAATCCGACGCTATGGGCAATATCAACAGAGAAAACCACTAGGCTAAAGTAGGCCAAGCTTCTCTTTAAAATGCACACACACACACTCATACAGCTTGATGCATGCACGGCTAGTACAAACACCACTTCACCAATCCACTGTGGGGGAGAAAAGCATTATTTGACAAACCATTAAAACTGATTTTCTATGCTTCTGAGAGACACTGAGAGGGGAAGAAGGTGGAGAAAAGGAGAGAAGGGGCAGATTAGAGAGAGGAAACAAGAATTAGGAGACCCCCCATCCCCTCACCCCACACTCCATTACTCTCTCACCATCTCATTCTACCCCTCTCTTATCTCTGTCAGGGTTGTTTAGAGGCCCATGACATGTGTCCTCTGCATGCCTGTATAAGTGTGCAGCAACTGAGAGATTCCTGACAAGGTGTGAACATTAAAAGCTTCTACAATCACGTCCAAGCACAGGCCTGAGGGAAGGACACCTTGACATAGTTCTCAATGTACATGCATAGTCACACACTTTACGTACACACATACAAGCAAATGTACTATACTCTTACACACGCTGTCAAACAGGTGGATGAGAAGATCACGTAAAATCGTCATTTAATTCAGCCTGAACAATCAAGGTGAAACGTTACAATTTAAAGCTGATCAGTACGAGATATAGACGAGCACAAACTCAGGGAGACTTTAGGAGTGGTGATTATACATATGAATAGAATTTGCTTATCTCAGTGTTGACGAAAATTGAGATGTTTTTAACCACAGCCATGTTATCCCATCTTCTTCTTTTTTTTAAATTATTAGAAGGTACCAAAAACTTTGGAACCTGTTTAATGCAGATCAGGAAAGCGATCCTTTTAAACCAGAGGGCAATTATCCAAGCCTAAATCAAAAAGCTTCCATTTGTCAAGGGATTAAAAACAGAATATACAAAAGTGGCACAGATAGTTTGGTTACTGATCTATCTCCATCCATGGCAACCTGTCAGTTAATATAATCTCTGCTATTCCTTATATTCACCTGTGTACACTGATTTGTTTACATACCGAGTTTGACTTTCTGGTAACCTACAAACACATTATTGTCTAATGACTATGCCTTTGGTAGCAACAGACAATATTTCTAGACTTGCAGTGCAGGACGATGATATTGGAATAACAAAAAGTTATTGGCCTACTGATAATTCAGTGTGAGAATGCAGAATAATACCAAGAAAAAAATAAATAAACAAATGAAAATCTTTGTATAATGATGATCTGCTAAGAAGTCAGTAATTACATGTGAAGCATAGATTAGAAGTGTTGTAATGGGACAGTAGATACATGTCAAGGTGATAAAGACAAAGCAGAAATCTACAGACAACAAAAAACAGCTGGTATCTGTGTGCTCAGAACTCTGCAGCCAGCTGCAACCTTTGCCACAAAGAGAGAAACCTGTTAGGAGTAATCCCAGCCCTGAAGTTAATGCTCATGAATTAGTTGCTCTGTCTCCTTGAATATAATGTTTCATCTCAATAAAATAATCTGGAAAAAAGGAACAAGACTAACTGATGTTCCACTAGACAGAGTCCTTAGCTCTCCATGTGGTAGGTGAGCAGTGTATCTGATCAACTTAA
>JAOXYM010000001.1:22203609-22230511 GCA_028567055.1 Leptatherina wallacei
TCTATCTATCTATCTATCTATCTATCTATCTATCTATCTATCTATCTATCTATCTATCTATCTATCTATCTATCCTTCCATTTCTTTTGCTCTCCACTTCCTTCATCTCCTCAAATGATCTGGACTTCCTTCATCCAGCTTCCCTCCCTCTCATTTCCCGTCTTAGTTTGCCTCATACTCAAATCTTCTCTTCCCTTCATAATTTTCTCTGTGTATTCTTGTCAGCTACTATCGTCAACACTACCCTGCCATTTTCTCTTGTCATCTCTCCCTTCTCTGACATTGCATCTTCCCATTTCTTTCCCTTTTTTCTAACTACATAATCATAGACAGGTTGAGGCAATATAAAGAGATGGAGAAAGAGGGCAAGAAGACAGACGTAGACAAATGAACTGGCTATCACCCCAACAAGGAACAGAAGATGGAATATTCACAAACAAATTTCTTTGGATGGGTGACAGCAGAAAAGTGAGAGTTTGTGTCTCTGCATTGAATGATGCTCAGCTGGCAGCTGTGAACAAGCTGCTAACACAAACTCATGAGGCTGAAACTGACAGCCTTGAATTCTTACATCCTGGATTTGGAATTTAACCCACAATACGCCCCATCTGATCATGTGCTCCGGGCTATTTTTTTCTTAAATCTAAGACTAAATTTAGGAGAAGTTATGTACATGGGCTGGCTGTAATTTAATATTCTATTCATACACCAAGTATGTCTCTTAAAATTCATCCAGTTGTTTTGAAATGTAATGAAATGGAAAAAATTTTCATTAAGGAAATTACAGTTATTCTCAGTCACTTTGGTACATTTTTCAGATCAGAACTGAAATTCTTAAAACTACCTGTAAAATCTTCACATCATTGTGTCACTTGTGCACATCAAAAAGGCAGTTGCTCATTTCTTTGAACAAGTTGCAAATGCCTTGGTACATCCATGTATTTTCAATTTCTAATGTTATGTTGATCAAAATGTATTATAGTGGGGGAGTTGGAAGGCAAAACAGAGGAAGAGACAAAAAGGCGGGGGGAAATCCACATTCCTGATGAGTTAGATCCACACTTGTAGACTATGTTCTCAATCATGGGCTTATAATGGCCGAGGCTGGTTGAAGGGTTCAGGCACACTGTATCCTCAATCATTCAGACTTTTTGTCAACAGAACAGGTATGTAGTCTAACGATAGGCACTGTACTGTAAGACTGTATACTTTCTGTAATACTTCATACTATGGCTGTCAATGCAAATTACTTTTAACGGCTGTAATTGCATAATTTCAGGAAGTGATGTAGAAAGCAGGTTGTGGCTCTGAAGCAGAAACGGACACTGAATTGATCTTTTACACGGACAGTTCAGCTTTAAAGTTTTGCAAGATGGTTTTTCTGGACCAGACTGAGGTATTTTACCAATTAATTCATCCAAATAATGCAGGAGAAGGTGACTCAAACCGGCCACAGGTCGAGGAATAGAAAATGAAACTTAAACTCATGGTCACATGCAGCTGTGACCACTGCAGTTCGGAAATCATAAAGTCTACCTCACACAGGGGCAACTACAATATAAAAAAATAACAAATTAGGATTATTTATCTGTGCAGGTCTGCTGAAACTCAGCAGTTTTAAATCAGGGTTAAAAATGTTTCTATTTGTCGCCTTTAATGAAAACGACTGATAAATAACTTTTATTTCTTGCATTGTATCTAGCATTGTCTTTTTGTAGGGTTTCTTTTTTTTCTTCTTCTTTTATTTCCTTTAGTCTATTTCTTTTAAAAGTTTGTTTTTACTGTTCTTTTAAATGATTTCCACTATACTGATCCTAATGTTTTGTGTAAAGCACCTTGAATTGTCTTGTACATGAATTGTGCTATACAAATTAACATGTAAACAAGTAAATGTGGGCTTCCTAACAGCTTACCATATATTATACTATATGTATTATATATGATAAATACTCTGTCAAAAATAATAAAATAAAATAGATGAAATAAAAAAAGATATACTTTATACAGTGACATTTTTACCTTTCTCAATTTTGTGTTTTGCATTACCATATTTTTTCCACATAGAAGTGCAATACAACTTCACACGGGTGGCAAAGGACACCTTTTCACATCTGAAAAGGAGGAAGCTATTTGCACCACGGTTGTAGAAAACAATGCTAGATAAAGAGATAAGAATGACAATGAAAATCCAAAACATTCAGGATCTCTAACATTGACAGGGTGCTGAAAAGACACCAAATGATTGAAGCAGCTGTACACTGTTCCATTTAAAAGAATACTGTTACTCTACATACTGTTACCAGTATGTAGAGGTAAAACGTGGATGAGCATTAAGTAGCTGTACCTCACAGTAAACTGTACAACATCGTATAGTGATATACAGTATAGTAAGAGTGACTTTTACTCATTTGCTATGGCTGTAGAAAAGAAGATGAAACACATGAGGTACAGATTGGATGTAACTGTTTCTTTCCAAAATTAATATGTAATTTCTAAAACTCATTTAGTGTCTTCTGGATTTAGCGCATTTTTGTTTAATGCAAGTGGAAGCAAGTGAACCACTGCATTAGTTCATCTACATGGATGAGGCTGGCTTCAACCTAACAAAGCGCAGAAGGCGTCGTTGAAATATCATCAGCCACAGCACTAGAATTGATGTGCCAGGCCAACGGGCCGAAACATAACCATGGGTGCTGTTATCTTTGAGAATGGTGTGCTAACGCATATTCCCATTATTGGGCCATACAATACAGAGTGTCTTGTCACCTTTTTAGACACCCTCTACCGGGATCTCATCCCTGAACAAGAGAGGGGTCAGATTGGAGATGACTTGCCGAAGTATTTGATAGTTTGGGACAATGTCAGTTTCCATCACTCCAACATCATAAAGCAATGGTTTGCGACCCACAACAGGATGCTAATGGAGTTCCTTTCACCCTACTTCCCATTCATTAACCCCATTAAGGAATTTTTCTTAGAATTGAGAGGGAAAGTATATGATCACCAGCCACATACACAGATGACTATTGTGGCTACCATGGATGCAGTGTATGATGATATCACAGCAGATACATGCAGAGGCTGGATTAGATTCTTTAAAAGATTCTTTCCACACTGCATCGCAAGAGAAGATATTTGTGTGATGGTGATACATCACAAGGTGTGGGAAGACTGCACTGTAATTCCTATCACTGCATGCACAATTTTCCATAAGGATATTTTCCTCTGTTTTGGTTTTGACAACATAACTAAGCAATTTGACTGTCTTATCCGTACACAATGACACAAGAACTTCTCACTCTGATGCCACTGACACAGATATTCACTTTTGAAAGATGAACAAAGGATTTTGAGCAAGACAATGGCTTTTGTTGCTATTTGTACGAATTGTTTTGTGAAATGCATTTGCTGTTTTGCAAATGTCAAGGACAATTTGATATATATTCATATACATACATTATATATATATATATATATATATATATATATATATATATATATATATATATATATATATAAATCGAGCTGTTTTAATCAATGAAAAAGAAAAAGTGCAAATAATTACCACAGTGGTTCTAGAAAAGGTTTTATGCGGGGGACCAGGCAGGGGCACGGATCAGGAAAAGGCTTTTTAAAAAATGGTCTAGATTTTTGGAAATAATTAAATGATTATTACAATAAAAGTGGTCATCTAATGCATTAAGTGAGGCAAAATTTGTAAAAGAAAATAGTCACTGTTATTTGTTTTTCTTCTTTTTTTATTAACAATTGTTTACTTGGGTTGAGCCTGCATTTTATGGCTTAATGGCTACTCTACAAACACTGATAACTCTTTGAGTCAAATTAAATGTTTTATCTGTGTTTCTTCAACATTATGGGCATTGAACTTTGCATGGTTGCCACATCTGGTGGTTTTATGACTTTTCCATCCTCTTCATAAAATATGAACAATCTGAGCAGAGAAATATTATCACCCATGTAGGTATTTGCCGAGATAACGTTGTATAAATGCTGCATTATGATAAAGAACATGGTAGTGTTGATGTAGAACATAATGTAGAAGTATGTTAGATGCCACGCTCACTTACACTTAGGTATCTGAGTTTTACCCATGTAAAGGTCAGGTTACACAAAATATTTGCTAGAATTTCATGGTCTATCCTTGGGTTTGCACCTGGGGGGCCGGTCAGATTTTAAAAGTGGCCTGTGTCCCCTCAGGTCACCCCTCTGGCCCTGCCATTTTTGTGTTTTCTGGGAGTGATGAGACGCGTGACGCTGCCAAAATGGCAACAGGAACCGGCCAACGAGCTTCAATTCAGCTCTTCAGAAACCTATGGGGGGGGTCCGACCATTTGATGTACAGTCAATGGTCTTAATGCCAAATATAGGATGATTGAAACATGCTGTTTCCGAGACCTATTGCATTACTTCATGGTAAAAACTATGCACAAAGTCCTGTTGTATACAATGCCCCCTGGTGGATACTTTTCGCACTACAATAATTCTGACCAGTCACATGGTAATTTACGGTACATAAATGCAAATTATCATGAATATTATTATTTCTTACATTTTATTAAAGGAGCAAATAAAGACTTTGGAGGGATAAGGGGCTACCCAACACAGATTTTGCTTAACAGAACAGAATATTTTAACACTTTTCATCACAATAATCAAGGTACAATCAGCCCAGATAAGTCTGAAATTCGTTAGGAATGAATAAGGAGTATAATCCTTTTCTACAGTTCCATCTTTTCAAAATTCAAAGTGAGATTTTTATGATCTCTTGGGTTATTTTACTGTGTTCTGTATGTATGGAAGGAAAACTACACAGCAAATCCATTTCCTTGTGGAACCAATCTACAGTGTGGTCCTTGGTGTAATTAACTTTCTTTTGAACTGTGACAGGTTGCTCAGTGGTGTGGTTGTGAGCTGTTGCCTCACAGCAAGGAGGTGCCTGGTTGAATCTTGGTTGGGGTTTTTTTATGAGGACTTTGCATGTTCTCCCTGTGCATTATTTCTTCTCACTGTCCACAAAAATGCATCTTAATCGTTGATTCTATATTGACCCTAAGAGTAAATATGAGGAAAAGCAGGTGTGGAAATGGACAGATTAATCGACATGCAAATGATATAACAGAGAGTGGAGTTATAGTATGCGGTGTTTCTTTTCTAACATTTAGCATTTATGTCATACTTGCCAAACAAATTCAACAAGAGCATACTGTGATCATGGCAACTTCTCCCATGCCCCACATAGCTTGATGTGTCGAAAAGAAAATAACAATAAGTGCTCCTCAGTTGAAGAGAACATTTATTCTAATATAGTGCTTTTCAACATTGCTTTAAACTCTTCATCGTCATGATTCTGTCACTGGGGCAACTTTGCCATCTCCTGATGGCTAAGCTGGATTTTGAATCCAAAGTAAGTTCTTATCCTATAAATACTTTAAAATATGCATCCGATGTTAATGTTGTCGCTGTCAAATATGTGATGTGATATACTTTGTAGTGTTACTAGAGATTCTGAATATTGGAATATTAATCTAAATATTAATATGCAAGATATTAATATCTTTCCTAATATCCCAACCAAGTCGGGCACCACTGAAATCCTTTTACCTATGCAACCGGAAGGTAGGATCTGGAAAACCTTTAATTATTTAGCTACAAATTATGCTCAGTCTCATAATCTTAAAGGCACCAGAGTTCTGCGTATGAATTGACCAAAAACTTGTCAGGATACACTCAACAACAACCAATTACAATAAACCAAAATTTATTAAACCATTGCACACCGGAAAAGACAGACAATTATCATTTAAGCCAAATTATGTATATAGAGTAATCTTGTGATAATTTAATGTAACCAGGGCAGTATGTCAGAGAGGTTTGATTGTAAGAGAATTAAATTAGGAAGAGAGTGGAAATAGTTTGTCCTGAATTATTTAAATAGTAGTAAAAGATATATTTAATTTTAAGAAAATTGTGACTAATCTTTAGGTGTTTAGCTTTAAACATTGAATACACTGATTGGGCTTTGAAGTAAGACCAATTTATCTCGTTCACTTGACTATAAGACATAAACTAGTAACTTTTAGGAGATGGGCCATGGATCCTACCGGCCTGAGGTTCTGTTAGAAGCAGCGGCAATTTAGAGGCCCATTCTTAAAATTTTCGACCTTAAAACTCCACTTTCAGGACTCGTTTGATGACACAGTGACATCTATTATGTGCATTTCTGGAGCCATCGTGGCCCAGCAGCGTCCCGCGGCTGAGAAACCGCACTATACAACTTTTTCATCCGGGACGCATGCCTGCTGAGTTTCACTTTTCGCATTCCTTTCACGCTAGCAAGCGGATGTAAACAAACCAGCCATTTTAAAACGTGACCGTGGCAGATTCAGCAAAGAAACATTAGAAGACATTATCTAAGAAAGAGAGGAACAAAAGAGAGCCACAGACAGAGCAAGAGACAAGAGTCGAGATAAGACTATTTTCTACTGTCTGGAGACAGAAAATGGCACCAGTTAAATAGTACGTCTCTAAATAAGCCACAAAGTTAAGAGGGTGCGTTTGCATGTGGCCGTGCAGCTTAAACTGACTGACTCCAGGCGTCACTCCATTTGTGTTATATGCATCTTCATTCATTACCTTCACAGTACACGCAGACAACCTGCCAAATCTACTGACAAGTAGCATAGATCCACCCCTCTGTTGTCTCTGTCCATTACGTGACCCTCACCTGGCAGCTTGTTGCAGTTTGAGTCTCATGCTTCATCTGGCAGTGAAAGAAAACATTCCTCTTTTTTTTCACAAGTTTTTTTCCCAAGTCCCTCTCATGAAATGATGAGAGAGTTAATCACTCATGAAAGGCAAACCCAAAGGAGAAGAAGCCTTTTTTTTTGTTTTCTAAATCTTCATTGTTATTCAGTGTTTATAGGTAATATAACTTTATATGTAACTTTACCGTATTTTACTTCATCTCCTCTGAATCCCTCTATCCACGGTCCTGCTCTTTCCTTCTTTTTCCTTACTCCTCTCATTTCCATGACTGACCTAAATTTCTTTGAAATTTAAATCGGATAGAAACATAAACATTCTTCAATAACTCCAAAGTGAGTTTCATGATTAGAAGTGTGTGCTAACAGAGAGTGGGGCAGGCAGAGAGAGATGGCCATAAGACAGGGAAAATCTGCAGCTTAAATAAGACGAAGAGCTTGGGAGAAAAACTGTCATTCTAGGTGGCTCTTTGTGTGACAAATCATTCTGACGCTGATCTGTCAGCTGTCAGTCCCTAATCATAAATCAGCTTCTGTTTCTATAGAAACCTTGCAATCCTCTGCTGGGAAAAAAAGAGAGAAAAAACCTCCCAAAACATTATAATTCAAAGTCCAGTCAGGTACTTTGTTATACTTCAGCTGGCCACAGGGTTGAAATTATTCAAAGCATGCTGACTCATATGATATGAGTTCAGTTTTAGGAAGACTGTGCTACTTTTTCTATCAAAGAATGACAAACTCCAGCATGTTACTTCAATGTGTCTGTCAGCAATTGGACGATGCACCAGTCAGATTAGAAAAAGTTTAATAAGAGAAGAATAAATTCTCAGAGATTTCATAAAATGCAGACAAAATTTTGACAGCTACCTTGATATTTTCAGGGTGTTTCTTCCTCTATGGTCTTTTGCACATTTAATTAGGCAGTGGATAAGACAGTGATACACAGCAGAAATATAGGTTTCTTTCTGGGCATTTTCTTAATGGATGCACCTGAATAAACTATGCACAGTAATGACTCAAAAATATTAGTTCAAAAAAGCAGTGAGGCTTGACTCATCATTTAATTTGATTATTTGTAATCAAAATTGTGTCTTTAAAAACAGAGCTAAGAAAGAGAGAGAGAGAAAGAGAGCTTGATAAAAAAAATCAAGGAAAAACTACCACGTGTGGACACATACAGTACAACCACACATACTCCAGTAGCAGCCACAGAACTGACTGTTCCAATTATCCACAAATGGCAGCCCACATAAGTATATTTGACATTTAAATACTCCCACGACATTGTCTTTCATGGTCAACAAACATTTATAAATATGAAAAATTTTAGAAAAGAACACTTTATTGGAAACAAGAACTTCTTGTGGTTGTACTTTTAGCTCAAAAAGTTATTGCACCTTATTTTCATATTAATTAGAAGAGCCTTAAGCCTAAAAAATGCCACGTATTTACCATTTTGTATGTGCATCCTGTTTAGTCGCAGGATGTCAAAACAAGAGTGCCTTAAAAAAAAGTTGAGGTTACTGATGTGATATGATGGCTGAACTCCTTCTAATGTCTCAGTAAGACACCACAGTAATCCTGTATATACAGCTGAAAGGACATCCCTTTGATTCACCCTTTATTTATACCAGTGAGCAATTCCTGTAATGCCATCTCAAAATGTTTGCTCTTAGAAAGGTCTCTAGCCCAAACTGAGATCAGGAAATTCTCTTAGTTGCTTTATCTCTGCTTGAGTGGGCTCCAAAATATAACTCAAACCTGCAAAGTCAGTCTGAGAAATGTGGCAGCAACACAAATATACACATAACTAATAATAAGATGTAAAAAGTAGCACAAAAATACTTATTTCTTCTTCTTAATAGTGGTATTTCCCTGCTTTACATGTAATAATAATAATATGATCTATAATGATCTAATATGAAATTCAAATTCAAGCTTTTTCTAAAAAAAAAAGGTCAAAAGTAGAGTCGCTAACATTGCTCACCAGTTTATTAGCCATTTGTAAGCCCATGTCAAAAGTGCCTCTCATGTCATGACAACTTCACAAAGTAATATGAAGCGTAAACAAAAAAGAGGAAGTTGCAGTATAGTGAGTTAAAAATGTCTAAACATGAGACATAAACACTGAGTAGAAACGGTCTCACAGCTCACAGCTATCACAGCTATCACAAGGACAATATATCTTTGAAGCTCTATGAAACTGTGTGGCCTGTAAAAAGAAAAGCAACTGATCGTTCATGTCACAGTAACATGCCCCAAACCAGATTCATTTACATAAGGCTAGTACACAGTATATCTCTAACTAGAGAACTACAGTTACTGAATAATTTATTTTGAGTTGAGTTTGTGGTTGCAAAACTTAGTTTGAGGAAACAATGTGGCAGAAATTCCATTATCTTCCCACCACGAGTTTAGGGTACTTTTACAGACTCATCATCCTCAGTTGATAAACCGTCTCAGCTGTTTGTTATTTTATGAGTTTTACTGTCAGAGTGGAAAACAGTTCTTTTTGCTTGTTCGATTTTTTTTTCCCCATCCCAGTAAGTCCCTACACTGCATGGTTCATGTGTGAGTGTATGCGTGTGCTCAATATTACAAAATCACGTAAAATAAGTTAAACAAAAGCTTTCTATCAGGGAAAAGCTGGTTGTAAAGAACGATGGGGAAAAATGATGGAGGAAGAGAAAAGAAGGCAGCACAAATCAAACAGAAACATTATTGAATGAGCCACCAAATGATTTAAATGTGTAGAGTAACACTGAAAATAAAGTGGTATTTTCATTCTGTGAAAGCCAGAGCCTCAGAATAATCTGAGGAGAGGTTAAACAAAAGAGTACTGGTGAGCGAGGAAATGGAGACAAACTGGAGAAGGAAACAAGAACGGTTCAATCAACAGCTCTTTGTCAGAATCAAAGAATAAAAGGGGCACCTATTTTTATTATTATCAATAATTAAATGCATGCAGGGTTTAAAAAAGATCTGATTGAATTATGTACATTTTCAAATTTGATGTAATTTTTTATCAAGTTACTTGTGGCAAGAGTTTTTTTTTCCTTTTGTTTTGTCTTCTTTTCTTTTGATAACATAATTTGCTACAGAACCGGAAATGGATGAGTAGATGAGTAGGTGCAGCAATTTTGGTCTTATCCTATCGAAGCTCTTTCCTCTTTGTCATTTGAGGTAATGTAAAGAAATAAAAGCCTCCAGATGCATTTAAGGAGATCCAGAGAACTCCCGGAAGCTGTAGTGTCTGAAAAAAACTATTTCTTCCAGAATTTTAAGGAACATTTTAAAAACATTTTTTTTTGTTACTTAATAAATGACAGCAAAGATGTTCCAGAATGACAATCAGCCATTCAGCCAGCCAGTTAAGTCAGCCAGTCAACCTATATGGAAAGGAGTGCTATGGGCATCGTATAAGGATGTCTCCTTATACGTTCGGTGTTCGGTGGGGGGCGGGGGTTTGCTTTTGAAGAGAGACTGAGAGGTTTTGTGTGTTTGCTGGCCCTGGGGGGTACTGAGCCTGCTACATTGGGGTGAGGTGTGGTGGGGGACTTTGGGAGCAGTTCTGGGCTTTTTGTCTTCTTGCCTGCTAGGGTTGTCTCACACAGGGCATGGTAGGAAGGAAAGATGTGGGTGTGTGAGAGCGAGTGTGCGAATCTGGCTGTGGGTGAAAGGTGAGAAACTGAAAGGGTGATGGTGGGAGGAGGTGGGTTGAAGGGCAGAGTTTTGGGTGGGATGGTGCAGGGGGGGCTGTTAGTGAGGGGTTAAGGTGGAGGGATGGAGGTCAGTGGGTGGATGGTCGGAGGAAAGAAGGGGGTGGCGTATGTGAGTGGGTGGGTGGGATGAGGGAGGGTAGGGCCCTGGTTCCAAGGGTGCACGGCAGGGGCACTGGGGTGGGGACTGGCCCTCTGCCTGTGTGTGTGTGTGTGAATATGGGGGGGGGGGGGGGGTTCTGGCTGGGGCCTCCCTCTGTCACCTCCTGGACGGATGCAGGGTGGTCTTCTTTGTAGTGTAGTGGCTGGGGTCTGTGCTCCGGGGTGGCTGCCGATCATCTTGCTCTTGGGGTCCCTCTGGCATGCCTGAGACCTTTGTGCAGGCGCGGACGCATTTGTATGATCACTCTTCTTTGAATCCTGTTCACTCTGTATATTCTGCATGCTGACACAGTCACTGTGTTGTCTTGTACTTTGTAGCTTTATTTACTAATAAATACTTTCAGGTAGTTTTCTTTGTGTGTGTTTCTGATACTCTGGTTTTAGTTGAGATACATGGTTTGTTTCAGCTAGTTCATCTCTCATTGGTGCTCCTGACAGTTGTCAGCTTTGTCTTCCTTTTTAATGTGGTTTCTGTGTGTTTGAGTGTGTGGTTGGATTGCATTGTTCTCTATCTGATGTATCTTTGTCTCCTTTTTTTCTTTCTATTCTTTAATGTTCTCTTTCTATCCTTTTTCTGTCCCCTCTGGTCAAGTCCAACCAGGCCTGGACTGGTCGTCGGGAGCAACGGGACTATTCCCGTTGCATCCCGACTGACTGGCCTGCTTGTTTGTTAAAAATCTAATAATAATCACAGCGAACTACATTGTTGCAGCTGATTGGCCTGCAGAAACTGGCACCTGCCGTCAAATAAAATGAAGTGTGCTGGCATTGTGGCGATTAGTCAGAATGTCAGTAGTCAAGTTTTATTTTCAGAAAAATCAACACTAAAGCACACAGAGGCAGGGGTGCAGAGAGGGACCTTATCAAAAAAAAAAAAAGATAAAAAAAGGCACTTCGAGAGGAGTCGGGCAGATGCACAACATTTCTGATATTTTCAAAGCCTCCACCAGCAGCGGTGTTCAGACACCCGAGACATCACGTGAGTTAACCGTTTAGTAAATTACAAATACAGGTGAGACAGCGTGTATTAAATGTGACAAATTTTATCTGAAGATAACATGAAGACCACTAGTTGATTTTCTCCCTGAGCCTTTTATGTAGCTGTAATAATGACCCTGGTACCTCCTATCAAAACTTCATGTTGCAGTGGTTTGTTGCTAAATTGTTGAACCTCACTTTAGCTCAAACATAAAAAACTACATAAGGATATTTCAACCATTGATATACAGTGGTTCATATTTGGGGTTTCCTGGAATAACCTGAATAAAACAAAATAAATAGTTACCGGTAATTATAATATGTGGTGTGTTTTACTGCTAAGTGGATATTTGGGCTGCTTGGCTACACCAGTCTGTCCACATCTGTCCCTGTCCAACACAGAAATGCCAGTGTAAAACATTTTATTAGTCCAGTTTAAATGCTGATGAGGGAATTTTTGATTGAATCAGTTTATCTGTGTGTTTATCTGGTTTTGCTGTAAATTATGTGATTGCAACTTTTTATCCTTGCCGTTTAAATGTGTTTGATGTCTGAGGTTTATGCTCACATATCCATATAGAATGGGTTCTTGCGTGTGTGTATTTGTTGCAACACTATATACTGAAGGTGCAGGTGCTTCAGAGGGAGGGCAGTGTAGTAGTTGTAAAGAGGAACCGGCAGCAGACACAGAGCAACAGCAGGAAAAGTCATGCTTTTTAAGAATAAGTACTGAATGTGTAAGATTTACAGCAGCCTATGACACCTGAACAGTTAAGCATAAACATATTATAAATATTTGGTGACAGTACTGTTCATTAGTTCTTCTGGATGTAATGATTACACTGTGTTGTTTTCCCCTTATATTCAGTTCTACTGCCATCAGGCAGTGATGATTCTGGGGAAGACTTGCAGGCAGGGTCATCTCAGCCTGGCTATAGCTCAGAACAATCAATATAGTAGGAAAACAAGTTGTTGGTTTAAGTTTGAATTATATTATGTGTGAAATATGATTTTTATTTATACAAAACAGTTGATCAGAAATAATGGAAATTTGATGACAAAAGTATTTTTTTAGATAATTAAACCTGAAGAAGGCTTGGGGCTAAAGAAGAGAAGCTGTTCCTGCTTGATTTGAATTTGATATACAATAATGAGATTTTGGTGATTACTTACTCATATACAGGTATGTGTGCATGGATTCTTGGTTGTGTGCACCACTTGCTCAAGTGTGGACATATTTGTGCAGTGTACGAGTGGGGTGGTCTGAATGAGTATATGACTCCCGGCCTGACTTTTTGTCCCAGTCCGGCCCTGGGTCCAGCAATATTATGTAAATTGAGTAACAAACAATTATTCAAAATAAACAAATGAAATGAAAAAAAAAAACAAGAAATACAACAACCCCCCCAAAAACAAAAAACAAAACAGAATTCAGATTATCAAGAGGCGTTTTATATCAATAAATCTCCACTCAGCAAAGCCAATTTGTTCGGCACAGCACAGCAGCCAGACCATCATTATGCTTGTTATGATGCTAGACAAGTTTAAAAAAAAGAAAACATAGAGAAAAAAAAACAATATAACCTATGACGTGTGATGTTTTGAAATGTAAAGTACAAATCAACCAATATGCCCGAGGGACTGAGCTAAATAAGAGAGAGCTAGGGATAAGAGAGATCAGACTGCTGTCTTGTAAATTCTGAACATAAAAATGCACATGGATCTGAGCTAATATATCAACAAAGTTTCCCAGTGGAAATAGTGATGTGTAGTATGATAATTCATTACTCCCTGCAGGAAAGTCATTGTTCTAGTTTAGTTCACTGCAGGTAAATCTGACTGCAAGGCTATTATTCAACATCAGGCCACATGAAAATTACAGTTTAATAAGGATGATGACAAAGAGCATGATGACCTTGTCGGCAGAACCTTGTAATTCCTCGTTCATCTTTCTATTTGCACAGTGTTTTGCACATTAAATGCTTGAAAGTTACATAAGTTTTTATCAGGATAATTTTTTTTGCTAGGGGATTTTTTTTACGTCACTGTTTTGCAGTATACACAAATGCAACTTCCATATCTAAATGCTTAGAGGATTGGTTTACACATCTGAACTTTGAAAACAGCTGTGACATTAAAAATAAATAAAGTAAAAGTCACTTAAAAGCAGCACTGTCAAAAAATGTTATACCTATAGCAACATGAAAGGCAGCTCTAAAACATTTAAATGTCATTAAAATGCAGGTAAAATTCATTAAAGAAATATATGGTTCATGATAATAATAAATAAGGAATGTGGTCATTATATTCAGTTTCAGTCTATCAAAGCTAAAGTTGAATTTCTGACTTATTGTTTTAAACATGTTGTCAAATAAATAAACCAACAAAATTCCTAGTACACATAGGGATGTCAAAATGTAACGAAGACATTTTTTTTCCCTCACAACTCTGATCTTAATCATATTTTCTGTTGCTGGGCAACACAGTAGCAGTCAAACATTTTTGTGTAAGCAATTAAAAGATCAGCAGCAAAACACAGAAACCAACCTGAAAAAAGCTGACATTTCCAGGGCCTGACTATGTTTTTTCCATGACGCCTGATGGTTTTTATATTGTTTTCACCTCTATTTATGAGATCTCACGGTCACTGATGATAGTGAACAAGAGATGCTGTTTAGTGCAGTTTAACATGACTCAGTGTCTCATTGCAACAGAAAACTTATACATAATCACAGGTGCTTGGAGACATAGATTAAAAAGAGTAAAGATCCTGTTATTACTCACCTCTTATGGTGAAAGACTTCATCCCAATGAAATAATGTAGCATGATGTCATTATCATCTGGTGACATAAGCTTTAACCCTTAAATATCCTGCTCTGAAGTTTGGTAGAATACATTTTATTGGTCAGTACAGTTGCATACACAGTTTTAGCTCAACCTGGTTATTAATGAGTTAAGGCAACTAATATTTTCACAAGGTTACAGTAATGCCAGCCTTTGTAATTCAAACTCTAAACTCAAATAGGTCTTACTTGACTCCCACTAGAAGCTTGTGGCAAATGTAAGGCCTAATTCCCTACGGGTGTCCTTGACATATCAGATTTATAAGATGAGAAAGCACATGAAGTCACGGGGACCGTTGACCTTTAACGATCAAAATCCTATCAGGTCCTTTAATTCATCTAAACCTTTTTCCAAATTTGAAGAAAATTCCCTCAAGGTGTTTGAGTAAAGTACTTACATGAAAATATGAAATTCAGAATATACAGTAGATGGGAAATATAATGTAGGTAAAGATTGAAAATTCAACAACATTATTTCTGTTGCTACAGCTTTCACTGTCTTGGAAACCTTTGTTTAATTTAATTGTGCTGATTCTCTTAATATTTAACGCTATTGTATACCTCAAGCAACCCTGACTGATGGCATCATGTTTTCAGATTATCTCGAGGGTCACACGTAACCCAGTTTTTTGGCTTAAATTTTTTAATTTCTTTTATTCATTGGACATCAACATTCACTTCAATTAAAGGATGAAATTATTGGGTTTTGGTGGTCAGAGGAGACGGTGTCTTCACAAAACATCATTACTATGAAAAGGTTAATGGTTAGTCTGGACATATGCAGATATGCACCACAACTTGATTGGTTGGTGGAGACATTTGTAGCATATTCCATAGCAGGACCCACATAAGAGCCACACACCAAAGGAAACCATGCTTTGGAATTTTCATTGACTTACATGCCTAGGATCAACTTTACCCAAACCGGAGAGGAAACTTTAGATGTCCGCCTAAATGATGGCTTTAAGAGAGTTTGACATGACCACAAATCTTGGAATTATTAATGGTCTGTTAAACTCAAGCCACCCTTTGGTATCCATGGTGGTCGGCATTCATGTGATCAAAATGCTAAATTTGTTGAACTCGGCAAAGAATTAAATCTGGCCACTGATATACAATGTTTATGTTGTTTCAAGCTTGATCTCTTTTTCCCTCTCTCTTCCTGACATGACATCTTTCTGTTCTCAGCCTACCTGCAAGTTTTTTTTCTTATTATTGCTTCATCTTTCCTTCAGTATCCCCTCACCACCTGCTGTGTCTCAGCAGTAACAGGTGTTTGCTGAGGCAGGGGGGCTGCAGATCTAAATGTTCTCATCAGTCCTACAGTCCAGTCCAACAGCTGAACTCAGCATCAGTCCGCAGCCTGCTGAAGAAACCAGAGCTCCTTCCGGCCACCTTAATGCTTGACAATCATACACATTCATTTTTGTGCTGACAAAATACTCCCGGCTCTACTTGAATCTGGGGAATAATCTAAGCTTGTTGAGTCATTTAAGGAACACCAGAGAGTACTTATGCTGTTTAGGTTTAGACTTACTGAACTCCTGAGACTTTGACAGTGTTAAAACATAGCTGCAAGCCATACCATCACTCTGCTTGCTATAATGCTGAACAAGACAAGAAGAAAAAAAAGCATAGCTGCAAATATAAGAATGTGAATGAAAATGAGGATAAGAAAACAAATTGAACATGCTTTTAGAGACCGATATGATAATCCTATTTATTCAACATGAGCCACGAAAAAGCACAATATTGTTCAGAAATTAACACTTCTGTTGGAATAGAATATACATGGATCAGATTAAAGGAAAAAAGAAAAAATATCAGAAAAAAAGTCTTAAGAACTCTGTTCAAAGAGTAAAAGCAGATCAAAACCAAGCCAATGAAACTACTTACCCTTATGATGTGTATTATTTTCATTTGTCATGCATTTTGTTTTTCACGAATCTCAGCTTCAGTATAAATGGTGATTCTCTGTTTCATGGTAAAACAGAGAATATAGGCTAGACTAGTATATAAGCGTGTCAGATTTAACTAGGTATTTGAAAACAATACAATAGGCAGTGAACATTGAGATTATACAGATAATTTGTGATAACTAGAAAATAGCAATAGCAATTTGTTACATTCCCTATAAAAAACATTACAGGGTTTACAAAAACTGACATGCACCACTTAATACACAGGTAGAAAAAAAAAGGGAAATAAGAGAGAATAAGGAAGTAATCTGCAAATAAAGGTTTATTTTTCCATACTTTGGAAAGAACTGAATGCTTAGGTCAAAATGAGCATTCGTGCAAACAATGCAGAGGTGTATTATGTTGCAGGAATAAATATATTGCTGTTTATAGTTATTGCTGTGGCTCCCTGCTGATTGGAGCTGCCACTTACCTAAATGCACCTGTCTAAAATCTTTTTACAGTCTTCTTTCCAACCTACAGGAATATGAGTGTTACTCTCAGGACAGAAGTCGACATGTACATATAAATGTAGCTTTTTAGCCACACTAACTGCTCAGTTGCACAGAAAGTTGAACAAATGAATAAATAAAAAAAGAAGAAAAAATCTATATGTTTAAATAGCAGAAATCATATATATTTTCTGAGTTTCAACATCCATTCAACTCATATCACCATGGGAAAACTGCACTCAACTTTCTGATGTGCTGGTGACAAGTCGAAGCAGCTTAGAGAATTATCAAGAATACAATAAGACACAGACAGACGGACAGAACTACCAACCGCAGAAGGACTTAGTTCTACTAGCTTTAGTATCCTCCCTCTGGTCCTGTGTTTCTTCCTTTTCCCCAGCAGTTCTACCTTTATCCCTCCCCCACTTTCTCCCTTTCTTTACTTCTCTCCTTCCTTCCCTTGCGGTACTCCTGGATTAGTTCCGTTGCCTGGTTATCTAGTGTTGGCCTATTTTTCTTAGAAAAGTCTGGTTTTCAGTTCCTGAGTGTAGTCAAAGTTTGTATTTATTTACACATATACTCTTTATATAAAATACTCCCTGTCATGATATGATTAATCAAAGCTTCACTGCATCACTCATTTCTGAAACTTCTGTAAACTCAGATCAAACTCCATGCTTTATTTCCCCAACAAGCCTTGGTAAAAATGCACATTTCTTGCTTCTGTACTTCTTCTAAAATGTTGTGGTATATCTGCAGCATCTTGATAAAGATAGAATTCACATGGAATTGAGCTGAGGAGAGCAAAGAAGCAGGGAGAACATTTAGAAATCAAAGCAGCAGAGATGGAGGGACAAAAAAGCAAAGTACTGAGAGGATAATAGGATTAGAGTGATAGAAGACAAAAAGTGTAAAAGGACATGTTTGACAAGAGACAAAAAGGGACAGGAAGTTTAAGTTAGTGACCAATGAAGCAAAAATCATAGTACACTGGTGGTTTTGTTCAAATGTGCACTTGGGATGTACATGCATGCATTTGTGTGCAAAGGTGCTGAGTAAAACAAGCACATGGGCCCTTTTTGTGCTCTCTCTCTTACACATAAGTACACACACATCCACACACGTACACACACACTGTGGCATGAACTTCAGCCTTTTGCCTCTTCATTCGCTCCCTTTGTCTATATTTTCTGTCTGTATAGCACTCTTTATTTTGCTGTCTCAATCTTTCTACAACAGAAATGCTACACCTCACTGATAACCTTTCTGTGCTTCCTCCTTCACTCTCTGTTGTGCAGAGATACAGCAGAACACTATGTTTTACAACACAAGGGGCCTTTCTGTAACTACTTGCTCCCTCCCCCTGGCTACTTCCACTCGGTGCATTCACGTGTAGGGTCCACCACATCAAGTGCCATCTGAAACCAATTAGTGTTGAGGGGTAACAGTGGCTATAAAACCCTTCAAGGCACAGTAAGCATAGATGCTGATTCATCAAGGTAGAGTAACACCCTCAGCGGTTCATCATTGAGGACAGCTCTTGAATTTCTTATGATTGCCTTCATTGAGCTTTGGCTATTTGGCTATTCCCAAAATTTCTAAAGATTAACATCACTTTATTGCTATTGGCAAGTTAATAACGTGGTTTGAAGGTTTTATTGTGTTTAATATTTCAAAATCAGTTTTATGGGGAACAATATTATTGTTGCTTGTTTGATACATGTTAACATTCTTTCCTTCTGGAAAATCATTGGACATTTGGTTACATCAGATCCCATTTCTGGAAGGTAACTAATACAGAAAAAGACAGTTTTTCATAAAATGACACACAGACATGCCTTTATAATCTGATAAAATTTTCTAAAAGTGAATTTTCACATTTTAATTTTAAGAATCTGTCTGTCTATGTGGCAAATACCAGATACTTTCAAAAGTTTTGTATTTACTACAAGGAGTTCTGTTCTTTGTTATCTTGCCTTTGATGATTATAGGTCTAAGAAAATTCAGAAAATGATTTTTAAAAATACCAAGGCCACCGATGAGGACAGATTGGTTCTGTTGCAGTTAGCTTTCCAAAATGCTTTCAATTACATGGCTTTTCAGAGAATTGTCATGTCATCTGGTCCCAATGGTATTTCAGTAATGTATCATTAAAATTCCAGCATGCCACAATAAAAATATTACATAAAATAGATACATTTTTGCAAAAGCTCAAAACATATCTAGTGTGGTTATAAATCAGATTCAATGAAAAGCTGTCTTCTATTAGATATGAGAAATATTATATTGGGGTTAAAGTATTTAAATAGTTAAGATATCTTACAAACGCTTCTCCGTTGAGGCAGTGCTCTAATATATCAAGTCAAGTCAACAGAAACACTGATATTCTTTTAAAACCATTCATAAAGCACTGTTGAAAATGTATACATGTTATCCATTCACTGGCAATTTCTTTCTTTCTTTTTTTTATATGTATCAGTTATTTGTTTCTTTGTATATATACCAGAGGAACCTCCTTCTATGCTTCTTGACATGTTCTCTCTTCTCAATTTTCCTGTTTATGACCTGTAAATCAGTCTCAGTAAATCAAAATATTTTGAAGGATGTCTCAATTCCTAAAACGCAAGTGGATGAGAAGGGAGAGGGGAGATTAGTCTTGCCCATATGACCTATGTGCAAAGAAAAAGGAACAGGTGTATCCTTTGGGTGACTATTTCTGGCATCCATGATGTATAAAAGGGGCGTGACACATTATCCCACATAGGGTTGGGTTGTCGGACGATGTCATCATTCATCGCCCATGGCTGACAGGCATCACAATGGTGAGCCATCATAATGACAGCGGGTGCACTCTGCCACATACACACTATTAATAAAGTAGAGCAGATGTGGAAGGAAAGACAGGCTGTACTCTGGCAGCTTACTGCATCTGAGTTGACTGGAAAATACCATGTGGAATAAGTGGCCTAAGGAAAAGTAGTCAAACTGAAGTTGTGAAAGTTTGTGAGGTCCAAGGCACTCAACGCATTGGTGGGGTTAAAAAAAATAAGATTGATTCATCCCTGTATACTGCAAAGAGGCTTTACTGTAAGTTTGCTATGAAGTGTAATGACATTACATTTTAACCGAACATTAGTTTAGCCAACAGCATGTGTGTGAAACTATAGGTCAGTGGAAATAGTTTGTGATGTGCATATTTAATGAAAAGGTTAGCCATGTGTACTTAAATGGATGTTTATTCTTATTTGCAGCTAGAAATAAGAAAAGTTGTTATATTACATTAAATATACTACACACAGCATTATTTGGTTTGATCACTGGTTTTCCTCATTGCGTCATCTACTGCAATGTTTGACTACATCATTGTATCCCAATTAACCTGTCTTAGCCCACCTCTTGGCCAATGTTATCAACTGAATTACAGCCTAATGTATACATCCTTGCAAACAACATTAATGCTTATTTACAGAGATTACAAAATAGCTTTAAAATACATCACCAGAGTATACTAGAAAATGGTCTGTAACAGCACTATTCATTATCCTGATGAAGAACCATACTGAAATGTATAAAAACCCACACAGAAACATGGTGATGAAAGTATTCAAGGACGTGAGAGGAGCTCTTTATTTCAGAGTCAAACCTCTACACAGATTGACTCTACCTTGACAAAGGATCTTTTGCACTCTATTCTTCAGAGACATGCTACACCCTCTGGTAGGCATCCTTGTGGAGAGGGATTCATACTGCTGCAGGATAATGAACCCAAACACACCTCAAAAGATTTGCAAGAACTATTTGATGACAAAAGAAGACCAAGGAGTGCTGACTTTCATAGATTTTCTTCTCCAGTCACCTGACCTGAGTCTTATTAAACATTTATGGGGCACTTGAATACTGAGCTAAGCTTCCCATGGCACCACAAGAGGCTCTTTGAAACACTCTCAGATCATGCTGGGATAACACGGGTTGTCAGGTTTTACACAAACTTGCGCAGTCCATACCAGCTGAGTGCATGCTGTCATTAAAGAAAAAGGGATTGAATATCAAATAAGACATTCTGAGAATCGTGTACAACCTCAGAGACTGAACCTTACACTCAATTTGTCAAGAAGTCAACGTTTTCATTTGAAATAAAAACATTGTAATCAACTGAAAATAACAATTTCTCAGTGAGATATTTTAAAACCATCTGTTGAGTTTTAAGTAACAGCGTTTGATCTAAACTCAAAAGAGGCTTCAAAAGCTAATCTTTACCAGGTTTGTTGCCTATTCCAAATAATGAGAAAAAACATTATTTACTGCACTGTGCAAGATGATCTTTGTTTAGACTTTTTTTTATTAATTATACAATACAACTTTATTTATAATGCACTTTTTACAAACAACAAAGTTGACCAAAGTGCCATAGGGGAGGTATTTTATTGACTCGAAGTATATTCTACGATAAGATGATGATCCTGTCAATACAGCCTGAGTAGTGCAGGTTCTGTTACAGATAACATGGATGTCATAGTGCCTTGATCTCAGACAGAAACAACTGAAACAGCTTGAATCCACAGAAGAACGGCAGCAACTTCTCCCAGAGGCTTGGAGCAACATACCTGCCAAGCACTTTGAAGAATTAGTTGCAAGGAAATTTGGTTTTGGGGGATTGTTTCACCAAAATATTTATTCAGATAGTCTTTTGTTTCTTATTTTCCCTGCCCACTGCACCTCGCATTGGAGTAACCAAAAATAAGCGGACTAAAGCCTTTTGCACAGTACTCTTTATATGCTATAGACATCTTATAATCCAAGAGTCTCATCATATTTTAGAGTTCTGTAAGTCATCTTGAGGGTCAAGATCAGTAACGCAATAGTTTTAGACAAAAAGGATGGAGTCATAATAAGTTATAAATACACGTTGAAACAAACAGTACAACAAGGGTACCCCCCTTGGTTGAGGGGAAGAGAAATGTTATGACGCTGTGCATTAACTAGTGATATTGTTCTGAGAATGCAGATTCCGTTGCACACTTCGGCAACCGGGATAGGCTCCATGTTTGTGGTTCTCCCTCGTGGTAATCTGAACAATGAATCCTTGGATGCTGCCAACTGATCAAGCAATGTTAACCTGTCACTCAGGGTAGCTGTGATTTAATCTGAACAGCCTGTCTGAATGTGATTGTTTGATTTCATTGACTGTAATTTTTATCTCAATAACTTTTACAAAATATTTTGAGCTGATGGCCTCTCTTTGTACGGCCATAGACTGTGTGGATTTGCCATTATTGTACTTTGTATGCTAGTGTGGTTGGTTGGTAAAACTCTGAAGAGGCTAAATGGGGAAATGCTCAGTGTTTCAGTTTGCAGCACGCTTACCTTCAATACTGTATTTCAGTACATCAACTATGCCTCAAATGGTGTTGTATTTGAATCTCTTGTTTTGTGAAGTACTTTTAATATTCTTCGCTTCTTCAGAACAAAATCCTTTAGTGAACTTGAGCTGTGATAGGGTGGATTGGGATGTATTATGTCTTCGGGATTTTGGTTTGTCCCATTTGGCAATTATATTATGTTACCAAATCCTACATAATGAATTTTCAAAGGCTTGCTTATAAGGATCTTTGCTCAAAATAGTTTTCCAATTCAGTGGTATCAAACCCAGCTATGACAACTTGAAATGTTAAAGCCAGCATGAGCCTCTCCTTTGATCAACAAACTCCCATACAGAGCATAGCACCATGCAGTTTAAAACTTCATTAGCACTGTTGAGGGCAAGACCCTGATGTGACCCCAAATCCCTTTTAAAAGGCACCTCAATTCAAACTGTTAGAAATGCATGCCCCCCAAAAGGATCAAGGCAGTTTAAAAGAACATCAGAAAACCTCACGCATGTCCCTGATTCAGTTAAAACTCAGTCAAAACTAAAATTAAACTAACCTTCTGAGCAAATGCACTCATTTACTAGGCGTTCATAATATGCATCAAATTAAATGAGAAAGTCAAACTGAACAAAAGGCATATGTGTTTTTAACCTTGATGCAGGTGTTCAAGTTCAGCAAGTAATCATGAACACCTCCCCTGCATTACATTACATTTCATTTCATGACAGCAAATTACTCAAACACTTACTCCATGATAAAGTTTAGACAGTAACATCAGCTTGTTGAGATTAGAAATCAAAACTTCTTGATTTTGGATAGTTTCAGGCTAAACCTGGGGCTGGCGAATATGGTCTCCAACTAATATTGTAATATTTCTGGCTTTATCCCAATACACAATATATATGTCGATGTTTTGAAATCTGCTCTAAAACACTGTGTTAATGTTGAATTGAACAACATAACTTAATGAGTAACTGACAGAACATATGCTGATCTCAGTTTTGCATCTGACCAAGGCTAATGGTTACAAACATAGCACTTAACTGCCCCATCCAATCATGTTTCAATCATCTTTATGAGGATTTCATGGCATCTGAAATAAGTCTTCAAAATGACATCAGCTCTGATGTGGCGAGGCCAAAATGAGATGTATTTCTCTCATGTAACTTTTTAGTTGGAGGACTTGTTGTCTTTTCTCTCCAAAAAGGCCTGAGGATGGAAGACATATTTGTACACTGTTCTAAATACATATGAAGATTAAAAGAATGCATTTTCTGATTAACTCTTCGATTTGCAGGAGTGAGGAGTTGCATACTTTAGTAAGTAAAAAAAAATCCTTCTTGGGTACTCTTGCAAGTAGTACATTACTGATGATGGAATTTAGATTACTGTAGATTTAGATACAGCCTGCAAATGCCTCACGTGCAGCAGCTGCAGTGGAAACACACTAAGCTGATGCAATACCTGCAGGCTCTGTGACAAGCTGAAGCCTCTGACTTCTCTTTATAATGACTGTGGTTCTAAGGAACAAATTTGTCTTGAGAAAAAAAATCCACTGAGACTTCAAAATGTAACACCGGTGTTTTATCCTTGACAGCAGGAAGACTAATCAGACTGAGATCTGACTGAGATTTTTGAATATGTTTGGGCAATTGTCTCATTTTATTATTTCCTTTGCAGAGTCATGTCTTTCCTTGCACCCCAAAAATGTGTTCAACCATGATCTTTATGAAACCTTACAGTCTGGTCTTAAGGCCAAGCAGAGTAAAGGAACTGCCTTAATCAAGGTGACAAATGGCCTCTCCGTTGCAGTCAATTCTGGTCTTGTTAACAGTCTCATTCTGCTTGACCTTTCTGCTGCATTTGACACTGACAGAGAATCCTGCACACTTGCATGGCTGAATACCATGCCCTTACCCTTTCTAAGTTAGACTCTGTTCATGCTGATAGGAAACAGTTTGCTAAAACATTCAACTCTACCAGCTCCTTTCAACTATGGGTTTCAACAAAGATTAGAAACTGGACTCATATTTACAACACATCCTCAGGGTCATAATGAAACATCTAGGACCTACTACACCAGTGAAACAGAACAGTATTGTCCACTCAGGCTTTTAATCCAACTTTCTCTGATGTCATGACCACCTCTATGATCCTTTTCATTTATATATATTTGCTTGCTGCTCATATGTATGATTGGGAAAAACCCTTAAAATGAAATTTAACAATATTATTTCTTCATAAAATCATTATGTGTCAAGGAACTTTTTTTATGTATCTATTTTGAATCATACACATCTGAGCTCTGCCTTTTTATCATCTAACATTTCACAGCAAAGTTAGCCTGACATTCTGCACAGAGTTCAAGGCAGGCGAACTATATGTAGTTTGATTTTATTCTCTTTAATTTTATATTAGTTCAACTAGTGTTGTTTTTGGCAGCCTGTTTTAATTCTAGTTTAGTCTAGTCTTTGTGTCAAACTGTCTGTTGTAGCCAGTTTACTATATTTGCAATTTAATTCTTAATTATTCTAGTTTTGTCATGTGATTTATTTATTCAGTATGCTGACAGTTCTGTGATGCACTGAAAATGCTAATTTAACCAGAGACTGATGAGACTTGAAGTACAGGTTGTTGATTGGCTGTTAGACCAGACCACGAAGTGGCAAAAAAAGAGAAAAGAAGCTGATGGACCTTGGAGCAACACAGTCTTTTGACCTACACCGCATTTCAGTTAATTTATAGAAGTCTCGAAATAAGTTCCTTTTTTGTGTAATTTTTGTTTTTACTTTTACCATTAAAATAAACAAGAAAGAAGAAGCTATGGTTTCAAGACTTTTGCTTTTTGCGTGTGTTGAGTGCAAAGAACCCTGAGGTCCAAAGCTAGTGAGCCAGCCTGGCTGCACCCACACTGTCATTTTAGTTTTTATCAGTTTTAGTCACGTTCAAACTCTTTTTTGTTTAGTCAAGTTTTAATCGACTAAAACTCTGAGCATTTTAGTCTTATTTTAGTCACAATAACCCATGACTATTTAATGATTTTAATCTGTTTTTAGTAATGTAATTCTGTTTAACCCAGTTAATATAGTATGATTAGTTAGCATAAATCCTTACCACGGTTTTACATCAGTTGATCTACCTCTGAGTGAGTGACTTTATCTGTGACAGAAATATAGTCTACATAATCAAAATAGAAGTAGTCATAAACTAAGCAGGGAGGCGTGTTGATGTTTAAATGTATACTGAATGGGTCTAGACTATGGGATGCTTTAATGCACTTACAGTCAGTCAGTCAGGTAAGAAGTAGGATCTAAGAACCTCTTTAGAATCAGTGGATTCACATGACTGTGCTACTAGCACTAGTCAGAGGACGTTTGTTAAAATCTCTTGACTAAATTAGCTCCCAGTTAGAGCTGATTAATATATCATAATATGTTGTTGTGGATACACAAAAATATAACAGTTTTAGCAGATAGTTTGGATAAACCCACTTTACACTCCTTGTACAAACACACACGCTAGGCTAGACCCAAGCTACGCACACACACGCACGCTAGACACGCGCACGCACACACGCGTGGCTGGAAAGTGTAAAATAGAAAGTGACGTTACGTTAATGTCTTAACCTTACCTTGATTTCACCATGGAAGATCTTGAGATGTCTTTTTTAGATTGGTGGTGTTTTTTATGGCTGCACTTCTCTCCATCTTTTTACACAGTTTTGTTTTCCACTTGTTTGTTGCCTAATTAAAGTTAGTCTAGATGTAATTTCTTCTTTTTCTCCCGACAACCCAGCCATGACTCCAACCAATATCATGTTTGACCCACCGCATCTAAATAATGCCGGGAGTGTGGAGAGGGGATGGAGGAAGTCATGTCGCCTGCGTCTGAGCAGTGCGACGCACAGCCGTAGAAAAAGAAAACAATTATAATGTGACTAAACATTTTAGCTTTATTCGGTCTCATCTCGTTTTAGTCAATGTTAACAAAGAGACATTTTAGCAGAGTTTTTCATTTGTGAACTACATTTAGTCTGGTTTTTATTCGTCAACAATATTGCATTATATATTTAATTATAGTTGTCGTCACAAGACCAACATTTACGCCTCGTCTCGTTTTCGTCACGTGATAAAGGTTCGTTGATAGACGATATTTCGTCCTTATATTTTGTTGACGAAAGCAACACTAAGTTCAACATGACAGTAACTTCATAACTTTTTTCCAGTGTGGTAAAGTTTTCAGTCAAGGTGGAGATGTATGCATGCAATTTTGTCTGTACTGCAAACTTTCAATTACCACGAGTTCTGTTACTGCATCAATGCAGAGTTTGTGATGTAGAATGAAGAAATTTCCACACTTCAGTTCAAGACAGTATGCTTAAGATAGATTTCATTGTTGTCAAAAGCAAGATAAAAAAGTTAATGGACACGAAATATATAAAAATAAAAAAAACACAATAAAAAATCTTGTGCGACAAGTTTATTTGCATAGCACATTTCCTATAACCTGGATTTAAAAGTTTCTACATTTGGTGAAAGTTTAATCTCTACTGGCAGTTTGGAGCATAACAGCTAAAAGCTGCTTCTCCATGTTTAGTCTGGACTCTGGTCTGGACTAGCTGACCTGAGTCTTTGGATC
>JAOXYM010000001.1:22230611-22246815 GCA_028567055.1 Leptatherina wallacei
CTGACTGACTGGAAGCCAGTGTAAAGACTTTAAAACTGGTGTGATGTGTTCAGATCTCTTAGTCCTGGTTAAAACTTAGCAGCAGTGTTTTGGATGAGCTGCAGATGTTTAATGTTCTTTTTAGAAAGCCCTGTTACAGTAATCCAGTTTACCGGAGATGAATGCATGGATGAGTTTTTCCTGGTCTTTCTGGGAGAAATACATGCTTCAACTGTTTGTTTTTTACCTGTGTTGAAAAAAGACTTGGAAACAACTTCATGAATCACACCTGAACTGGCAAAAATCGAATTGATATAACTTATCAGCTGTTTTCAGTCTGAGTCAGCAAATAATAAACTCACAACAGAACCTGAAACTTCACAGATATAATATCACAGATATTTCCAGAAGTGAAAGTAATTCCTGAAAAAAAATCTGGATATTGTTTCTTTTGTTGTTGATGTCCACTGCAGCTGTTGCTGTTGTTTTTTTATTTCTAGAAGTTTACTAACTTTCTTTTTTCTGAATTACAGTCACTTGCAATGCAGCCTGACATTGACATTCATTATTTGTGACTTTTTAAACATTTGCCTCAGATTTACTTCAGGAAGAAATGGAAACCCTGTTTTTGTCAGAGAGAAAACTGTTGAAATGGTCAATCCAGGACGCAAGTTCTGAAACAAACGATGCAACACCAAAGAACCTTCAACTGATGTGACACAATAGATCAATCAATTTCTTGCAGCTTTTAATCATGGCTAAAAATAAATGACCCTGTTGTGCGTAGGAGGAAGTCTTCCTAACAGTTTTAAATGCTCCGCTTTGAGGTGGTAAAATGGATGGTGTGTATTTTAAACCTGATCCCATTTTTTCCAAATCCTAACCAAGCAGTATTTCTGTCTAAAACTGACCAGAAAACTGTTATGAAACCAAACAGCTGTGATGTCTCCACCTAACAAAACAGTAAAAAGGTGCTGACAACAGCACTGACGTGTGTGTCAAAGAGACACAGCTGGTTTTGTCAAACAGCAGTATTTCACCCACCGGGGAATGGGATTGAGTTTCCTATGATAATAATAATAATATTTTTGCACCTAACTCAGAATGAAAATAGGGACGTTTGAAAAGAAACGTATGAAAAGCCACGTTGGTGCATTTCTGCCACTTTACTGTAAAAGACACATCGATAGAGCAGGCGGTGATGTCTCAGTGAGAGAAGCTCTTCAGTTTTTTAAATAAATACTTTCACACTGTTGAAATCAGTCATCCGAGTGAGTGGGATAACGCAGAGTTACAGCTGCCGACAAGCAACTGGGACTGGTAAGAAGAGGCCACAGAAGCCGGTTCAACACTCCTTTCTCAATATGATATTGCAGCATTCCCTGCACACCAGTCCGAGGGCAGTTGGAGGGGTGGCTGTGAGAGAAAGATAGAGTATATCCTCTGTATTCTGTGTACCTCTTTGTGAACAAAGAAAGGGCAGTGAGATCCTTTCAGCTTCATCCCACTGTCCATGTGGGCAGCCTGACAGGTTCATATCAGCAAGTGTTGCACCATTCAGACAGCAGCTAAGAGGAGGAGGTTTTAGGTCAACCAGCTGATGACTGGCCTTCTGGAGCTCAGGCAGAGAACTGACAGCAGCAGAAGAGTTATTGAAATTTTCTCTTTTGTGGGCAGGGTAAAATTATATAAATAAAACTATTTTACAATCTTAAAAGCATGAAAAAAAGTTGCTGAACAGGATTTGTTCACACATAGCTTGAGCTGGAGAAGGCTTTCCAGGCTGGCCAATGTGTTGCCTGCTGTGACTTACAATGAGGAGACATCACGAAAGACACAAAAGAAGGCTGGCTCGTATATATCTCTGTTAAAGTCTTCAAGGAAAGTGTTAATATCAACAAAAACTTCACAGAGTGATCCTGCGCCTCTCACTTGATCTAAATAGCTGCAGGAGTGGCTTCACTGCATAGCTCACTGCACTTCAGACCTCAGGCTCCTGAAACACCTAATACACCACTCCTCCACTGATCGTTTACATTGAGCACTTGCAGGGGATGGTGCATTTGAAATACTCCTGGTCTGTTTGAGTCACTCTCTAATAATGTGGGTGCCAAGTAACTCCAGGGCCAATTACTATAAGTGACATAGCCACCAGGCTGGGAAAAGGTTGCAGCTGTCACCTTTTGTCAGCTCACTTGCCAAAGCAGTTATCTACAGCACTACTTTTTTTTAATCAGTAAGGAATTGCTAGTTATGTCATAAGCAGCACCTTTATTACTGGCAATCCAAGTGAGTTTACAGAAATGGAGAAGCTTTTCCTTCACTCACACAGTCTATTCCTGGTGGTGTTGAGCAAGACCTGTATAACTTCCACAGCTACATCAAGCAAAGCATTCATGGCATGCATTTGTTTTTGTTTTTTTTATTACAGAAAATAATACGACTATCAGCAGAAGATTTTATAGCGAAAAGCTTAGCCACTGAATGAATCATTTCATTAATCCCCTCCTTAATTTTTGTGCTCTGGAAGAAAAACTCCCATAAATAAACATGCCCCCCCCCCCCCCAAAATAGATGTTCTTTGTGTCCGTCCACAGCGGAGTTCTGCCCTGATGCCACACCCATAGACACATGCATGCAAACACAGGTGAGCACATTTCCATCAGTGAAGAGAGCGTGCCCGTCGGAAAATACATCAACCAGCTGAAAATCAGACAGAAATATGAATGTTTTTTAAACTCTCCCAAGGCCTACTAAGACAATAATGTGTTCATTAAGTAGGGGGTTTGTAACAAAGTTTCATTCACCCACACAAATAACTTTGAGGATTCAAAATTGAGTTATGGTATGTGACTGCCTTACAATCTTATTTGACTCTATAAAAGCGGTCTGCAGCACAGAAAATCTGGCTGAATACATAAAAAAAAAGTGTGCTATGGCATAACTTAAAATTCAGTCACAGAGTGCAGTCCACTGCCATAGCTATTGTCCTTTTTTAAAAAAAAGTTATTCAGATATTCATCAATTTTCAACTTACCTTACTTTGCTTTTTCACCACGGTTCATGAAAGGCTAAATGTACTAAAACACATCATTGATGGTAAAAAACAATACATCTGGAGGAAATCACATGGTTTATTCATCAACACCGTGGAATTCTTGGACAACCTTGACAATGATGGACGCAGTTAACCCTCATAAATATCTTTATAAGTATTGCTTTATACCGCTTTATCTTTTTCCTCCTTTTTTTTAAAAAAAAGCCCAAAACAAGAGAAAGGATCCTGATGAAATTTGTTTTAACCCAAAAATCAGCATTTACAGAGAGCCCTGACACAAACCTCCTGCTCTTTATATTCTATTCTCTTCCACTCAGAAAAATAAAAGAAAGTCTCTACTCAAACACTGGCACATAATATAGCTGTGAAATGTTTTCAAGGAAAAGCCCAACTATACCACCAACCTAAAACACTACTTGGTGCATTCCCAGCTCATCCCTCCTACACACACAAGCATAGCACTATGAATAAGCTTCTCAGAGTTTGCTAGCTCTGCAGAATCTGTTCTCTCTGGTGTTTTTTGCAACAATATTACAGTCCCACTACTCACCAAATAGGGGTGCTGCCAGTTTAACAGTTCATGTATTACTGCACAGTTTTGTTGAGCAAGAAAAATAAATCTAATCATCCACTAGATAGTGCTATTAAAATCAAACAGATTTGCTTTATTTCAATGCTGGTGGCATGTCTATATTCAACATACAAAACAAAAATACACGTGTTCATGAGTTGAAACCTTGGTAATGTCTGGAAGTCTTCATTAAGTTGTAGATTGCAGATTACCCTATTTTGTGGCTATTAATCAATATTGTGTTCATCAGAAATTTTATAATAATATATCAGTATTTATGGGATGTATTTGGATTTTAATACCACCTTATGCTTTTTTTTTTGCACAAATGTTTATTCCTCTGGTTTTAGAATGCTGAGCAGCAGATTTAATGGAGAGTCAGTGATAGCTCCTTAACATCCGACAACACTAATATGGGTAATTGTAAATTGTAAAGCAGAACAGTTATTTTTCCCCCACCTAAACTTGTAACCTGTACAATATATTTTTGAGTTACATCACATCCTTTCACCTTCTTTTTGACTTCCCTATCATTGTTATTTTACCTGTTATCCTCTACTGCCTTCTAAACACCCTTAAAAGACAAAAGTCATTTGATATACTTAGCTGGTAAATTACAACACACACAAAAAAAGTTCTACTCCCCTAGCTCTATCTGTACTTCAGTTCTTAATTCTGCAGGTACATGTTCTCCTCTTACAGTGTTTTTCAGTGCTTTTCATTTAATCTGCTTTGAGCCTTTTTCTGTAGCTTGCATTTCCCCATTCACCTGTAGAACATAGCAAATATCAAATGCACAGTGTTCTGATTCAAAGGCCTGCGTGATTTACAGTAATCCCTTGTAGTCTAATGTTGAACTTTTTCTTCTTGAGCTCAAGGCAGTCTGGAAGAGATGATTAATGTAGTTTCTTTTGTTATTGCTGAAAATAAAACTACATATTTCACAAATAAAATTTAAAGCAACATGTCCCCTCACACCTTTTGTATTTAAGCTGAGGTTAAATTATAATCTTTTTGTAAACAGACTATAATATGCAAAATCCTGCTGACTGTCTGTATGGCTAGAGCCAAACAATGAACAAGAGTCTTCCTATTTAGACTGTATACAATTCAATTAAAGTTAATGCGGTTAAGATTTTTGGGATTCGTCACTGATTCCTGTAAGCAGGATCAACTGATATCAATACCAATCACCAATTATCAATCAAAGCTTACATGGTGTTTTTAAAACAAATTTACAGTATTGATCAAACTTGGTAATAAAACTAAAAATTTAATCAATCGCAAAATGGAAAAAGTATTTTTTAACAACATTATTATTTAGACTTTACAAGGTGTTATGAGCACAAAAAACTGAGTTAGTGGTTAACACTGAGGAAAAATAACTGAAGCATTTTTTGTGGGCTATCTTTTTTTTGTTGTTGTTGTTTTGATTTGTTTAATTTTGCTATCATGTAGGCCAGGTCCTAAACAATCGAACTCTGAAATAATTGTTGTCAAGTGGGTCAGACAAAAAGAAAAACAAACAAACAAGCAAGCAAATAAAAAGCCATTTAAAATAAGCATTTTACTTAAAGCATATGTCAATGTTACTATGTTCCACTGATTCAGTGATGTTGGTGATTTCTGTTTTCATAATGTGAGAAAAACTATTGTGTCTATATCATTAATGACAAATATTGTAACCTAGCTAGTAGCTATAGTAGTCAAGAAACAGTTTCTGTAATTCTGTCTTCATCAATATGCTAACAAGCCATGTGCTAGTTATTTTAAGTTGAGCATCTGTCTAAAGTTTTTGCTTGGGGGGAGTAAGATACAATTCACCCCATGTCTGACAATCACTTATTTTTTGATAAATAAATACTCTGTTGGGAACATTTACTGAACTTTTGGTGACACAAAGGCCTGTAGTCAACTCAAGTGGTAATCTTTACAGGACAGTATTGCTTTATGCTTACATCTGCCTGCTGCTTGTTGTGCTGACAATAAGCATAATCTCTCGTGTTTATATGATTTACTTGTGTTTGGTTGTGATGATCAGACCACAGTGTGAAGCTTTAAAAACTCAGAATAAATAATAATTTTGTATGCTTGACTTAACTTTACATCCGCGTAGTCCAATTGACCAAGACTTTTCTTTAAACGATAAAGCTATCCTTTACATTTGAAAATAATAAGGGGAATAATTGAGAAATAATAATAATCAGGAAATTAAGGTAGAATCAATCGATTGGAGCAAACTTAATCTCAATAGGTCTTAAATGACACTGACCATGACATAACAAAAGTATATTCTTTTTCTTAATTAACATCTTACGTAATAACAGATAAATTAAAAGCCCTACAACAGAAGAGAGCTGAACCAATGAAAGAATCATAAGATTCATTAAATAATAATTGTTAAACATTGTTACATTTGAACAATGTTCAATGCACAATTAAAAGAAAATGGCAGCACACTGCTCCTAGTGTAACTAATGATGGGTTAAAAGCAGAGGACTCATTTATATATGTTTTGGAAGCCGTATACTGATATATTTCATTCATTTAATTAACCATGAACTAAGGATGCACCAATATGAAAATTTTGGCCGATACCGATATCCGATGTTAATATTTTTGCAACAGTCGATTAACGATATCGATAACCGATATTTACATTTATTTACATATATTTCTATTGTTTTTTTTTTTTAAATTAAGTTAAGAAGATCAAACTCTGTACAAAATTAAAGGTAACGTTAACAGCGTTAGCTTCTCGCCAAAGTTTGTGAACCTCTGATTGGTGGTTTTTCAGATGACTTATCAAACTGGTGGTGTTGAATGATTTGATGCGAAATCCTCCTCACTTTACTTTGATGTTGCAAGTCTTGCATACTGCTTTTTGAGTATCTTTTTTCGATACCATGAATAACTATCACACCGCTGCCCTCTCTGCTTCAATTAAACCCCCCACAATGCTGACTTACTATCACTATCTCGTGTCCAAAACAATGCTGCATGACCACACACCCCTCCTCCCAACACACAAATGTCCGGAAATAAATATCTGTTGTTAATATCGGACCAATTTTACTTATCGGACTGATATCGATATCTTAAAAAATGACCAACATCTGCCAATACCGATGTTGAAACCGATATATTGTCATCCCTACCATGAACATACAAAATAAGTAAATATTTCATTACATTGCAAAACATTACAACAGAAAACAGAATATTGGTAGTATGAAACAATAGCTGAGAAGATCAAAGACTCAAGAAAGTCTTGCATTTTGTATTTTACTCTTTTGTATAGTTAAATCTTTAGATTTATTTGCCAGTATAAATGAAAATATATACATATCAAAAATGCTAAGAAGCAAACCAAAAGATGCTTTTCAGGATCGATGACACACAATGCCGGGGTTCTGAAAAGGGGAAGGCTGGGTCAGTTACACAAGTTTTAAAGCAAGTATTAGTTTATACTGAATGGTCTACTCACAAACTACATGAAGGCAGTACTGTGGACCTACAAATGGTTCAGATGGTTTACAACCTAGTGTAAGTATTAAAACCAAAAATGAAATCTTAGTGACAATTAATTGACAAAAAGATAATTGTTATTTGTTAGTTAATTGTCGTTTTCTCTCAATCCGATGGCAATGTTTAATTCACCTGTGCAGCACTTAAGTTTCCTTAAGAAATGAGAGACAGCAGTGGGAAACAACATAGAAGGCTGGGAAAAAAAGTTGATTAAAAATGACAAATATGTGGCTCAAATAAAACAAAAAGCACAATTGTTTCCTTTAATAAATAAAGTTAATAATTGCTATAGTTATTCCATCCATTTCTTCTAGATGATTGTAAAGTATCCATTTCATAGAATATTTTCCATTGCTGTAGATTCTATCAGTGGTTGAGATTAGAGGCAGACACCGAACAGGATCCCACTGTCAGTGTCTTTTTGTAAAATATTAAGTCAAAGTAACAGAAAGTCCTCTCAAATTAAGTATCAGATATTGTGTTTAAAAGATGTACAAGAATAAAGTTGGAGAAAAGGGAAGATTGAACTCAAGTTGTGAAGTCAGAGAGGTAAGAAAAGGAAAGAAGGAAGGACAGACATACAGGAATGGAGCACCAGAAAACCAGATCTCACTGTGGACAAAAAAAAATCTTTCCAAACCTCATCTTTAAGTTTCCAGGTGACGGCTGCCCATCATAAACTGATACAATATCAAAATCTTCTTCCAATGCCAGCGTGATGAAGGTCAGCTGGATTCGGTTCCTCTCCCCTGTTATTATCAGCCATGTGCAATTGGCATAGTTGGGATAGCCATGGGGAAAACCTGGCGACTCTATGGTGCCGTTCAGTCCTTGAACTACACCTCCACAGGATTCAGCTGGAGAAGAGAGATGAAACAAAACCATATTAGAATATTCTGAATGCAAACTTTCCCCCTGTATTAAATAATAAAGATTTCAACATCAGATCATGCTTTTCATGCCTGCCTTGCTTTAGCCCTTGGCTCTCTAACCTTTGTTGAGTTCTATACAGACATCACAGCAGGAAAATAAGTAAATTCATGCTACTCCAATGAAAATTCATCATATATCTTTTAAATTATTTCCACCAAAAAACTTAAGAAATAATGTATTGGATTTTGCATTTGAAGGAAACAACTGAGCAGAGCTCAAATATGTGTCATTCGCTCCGCCAAGTGTCACTAGAGTAACAAGCCCATGACCTCACATCCAACTCAAACATAATGCAACACATGCTTTGCAGCCTCCCATGACACTACAACATATGCTATAAGCTTCCATTAAAAGGACTTGAACATAAACACATACAGCATCTATTTAGAAAACATGGCTCTATCTCTTTATTCCTGACTCCACAGATCCTCCACCAGAAGTAACCTTATACAAATAAATGCACTCATACACACTTAAGCATGCACAGAATATGGTGCATAGTGTTGTAGTAACAACATGGACTGTGTAATTGCATTATTGGCTCATTAAAATCCCATGATGAACATTCAAACATGAAAAAAAGCTAATAAAAACTTCATCCAACCTCTTAATCTCTCCTCCAGTCACTTATGACGTGAAGTGTAGACTAAAGTGTATTTTTTTACATTAACCCCAAATGACATAAATCCTAAGATTTCTAACTGGAAAGGCAATTTCATATTTAGCATTACATAAGTAGTAGATGTAACAATAAACAAATATATATAAAATAGGAAAATTCTTTCAAATTTGCCCATGCCTTCCTTACTTCAGTTTCAGCAAAATTCAAACTATCATGCAACTAAATCATGTTATTTTGACTTCTTTTTAAATTACAGAAACGTCATGCTTGGATAAAATTAAGATCTCTGTGGTTTTTCCGATTTTGATTCAGCTTTGACAGCAAGTATACTTATTTATGTTTGCGGTTTCAGCAGTGCATTGCCACTGAGAGTCTTTAATACGTGCATATAAAAATATGAATGATGTAGTTGTGCAGGCACACACACAAAAACTCAGGATTTATATAGCTGGCTACATTTTTTAAATATTCATGACTTTATGAAGTTCAGTTAGAAAAAAGCTACTTATTAATAATAAAGCAGCTTCTGACGCTGACAAAATCTGAACCATTGGACAACAAATCTGGGCAATGTTACATATGTAACCCGAGAAGCGGAGGAGTAAGTATGCATATGCTTTGACAAATGAAGTAATGAACTAATAGATCACTGTATAACTATTTTGATATGAGTATAAGGCCAACACTGAAAAAGCAACTAGGGTACAATACAAGTATTATTGGGGAATGAATACACTTAGATTATCAAAACAGCCTTGTTATTCTATGTAATAGTATTATGATTACTTGTGTGTATCTTAGTATAATAAAAACCACTCATTAGTTCTTGTATCAATCAACTGATTTTAATTTGTTTACTGATTAGTCTTTGAGTGGAATTCATAAACTAGTGAATAGTAACATCACAAGATCTGTACACAGTCATCAAAGTGAGAACTATTTTCAAACTGATTAATCAGATAAATCGCTTTAGCTGGATAAAAGCTGTACTTGAATAAACTGCTGCATAGTCACCTCCGCCAAGACAGAGGTTATGTTTACTGCAGCATTGGTTTGTCTTACTTTCTGTCTGTTGGCAACATGGGAATGGACAGATTTTGCTAAAATTTTCAGGAAATCTCCGAAATGGAATAAGGAATAAGTAATAAGATTTTGTGGATGATCCGGATCAACCCCTGGATCCAGGAATTTTATAAAAGATTCTTTAGAGGCGCAGGGCAGGTGCAACTATCAGGGAACATCAGTGAATTTTGTCACGTCTGGGTCTTTCATCGGTGGGTGAAAACAAAAGGTTGCTATAAGACCAGGGGATTTTCAACGTCAATCCTCACAGTTTTTTGCTTGATTTTTTAAAATATGCCAAAATGTTGTGTTGTGGTTGGCTGATATAAACATAGTTGTTCCACAGAAAATAACAGATTGTTCTCTGAACTACTGAAAAGACACAAAAGCCCAAAAAGATGTGATAACTGACTAGCATGTCAAGCATGTCAATGCTGATGGTACATCTTGGAGTCCTTCAAAATATTAGACAGTTTGTTCAGATCATTTTGTTGAGTAAAACATTTATGATGATTTTACTGTTTAAAACTTGTGGTTGTTTACGTATAGATGCCAAAAATACCATGAAATGTCTAGCTACAGTAACAAAAACAAACATATGTTGGTGGTTTTTGTGAAGTTCTCAATGTCCTTCACAATGTGACGGCGGATAGACATAAGGACATTTGTTCAATCCTACTGCCGCTAGCTTTGCCTCATATCCTTTTCTAGCCTTGACACTATCAATATAAAACTGTACAACATTATGAATATTTTTTGAACAAACTATCAACTATCAAAAAAGTTGCACACTTCAACACGAATGCTGGTATAATGCAGGGTTTGTTTTCACTTGAACTGCTGCATATGCTACGGCAGTCTGTCGTAGTGAACAGAAGGAACTGAGCCGAAAGGGAAAGCTCTCAATTTACCAGTCGATCTATGTTCCTACCCTCACCCATGGTCACAAGCTCTAGGTAGTGACCGAAAGAATGAGAACACAAATACAAGCAACTGAAATGAGTTTCCTCCGCAGGGTGGCATGGCTCTCCCTTAGATAAAGGGGGAGAAGCTCTGTCATCCAGAAACGGCTCAGAGTAGAGCCGCTGCTCCTCTGCATTGAGAGGAGCCAGATAAAGTGGCTCGGGCATCTGGTCAGGATGCCTCCAGGACGCCTCCCTCATGAAGTGTTCCGGGCACGTCCCACCAGGAGGAAGCCTCAGGGAATACCCAGGACAATCTGGAGGGACTGCGTCCGTAGTTTGGCCTGGGAATACCTTGGACCTGGGAAACTGGGAAACCTGGGATCCCCCTGAATGAGCCGGAAGAAGTGGCCGGGGAGAGTTAAGTCTGGGCATCCCTGTTTAGGTAGCTGCCCCCATAACCTGACCTGGGATAAGCAGAGGAAAATCGATGGAAGGAAATAAAAGATAAAATATTTCCCTTTGGAATGTTGTTGGGAAATAAAAAGAATGCGAAAGCAAATTTTCTTACACCATGACATGCTGAGTGTCAAAAATTTATTATTTTTCCATTAATGACGCTCTATCTTCTTGCATCCTTCACGCTTCCTACTTTTACTATGAGCTCTCTCCAGCCAGTAAAATAGTTATCTTGACTCTTGAGTTATCTTTTTTTTCTTCTCTTCCTCTGATAATTTCTTCTAAGCTTTCTTTGCTGAATCAGCCACGGTGTGCATTCAAAATGGTTGGTGTGTTTATATCTGCTTGCAAGCGTGTGAAGCGTGCGCAAAACGAAACTCAGCTGCCAAGCCATGCAGCATCCTGGAGGAAAAAGTTGTATAGTATGGCTTCTGAGCTTTGGGATGCTGCTGGCCAGCGACGGCTCCAGAAATGTACATAATAGATGTCACTGTGCCATCAAACGAGTCCAGAATTTTAAGGTCAAAAAGTTATGAAAAACTGTGTTTTTGATCCCATCATCTTTCCCCATCTTGAACTTCAACTTCACTTTTCTCCTATTTTTTATCTTTTTGGTTCTGCTACTCTTCCCTCAAGAACAATTTACATTGTTCACTCCTGAACTAAATATAGAACAGTGAAAGTACTTGTGTGTGAGTGTGGCCAAAGTGAAAGCCAGCAGTAATTGTTTCTCAGATAACGGAAGCTGTTGATCTATTAACCTCAGGTCATAGAGAACACACTGTCTTTTCCACCCATACACACATATATTTGGTTGTCTACTGAGATAAATATTAACTGGGTCACAACTCAGTCACCAAAATCTTAACAAAATGTACTCGCCAATCATCCACTTCATTAGGTACCATACCCAGGTATGAAACCATACACAATCCAGTACAGCAGCACATATGAAGCTTGTCAAAAGCTGTGTACCTCTTTTAAAAAATATATTTTAGGCGTAGTAGGTGATATTTTACTTGACTGCATTACATTTAAAATCGGACCTGATATTTTGCTGCATTCATGTACAGGCTGGATATAATATTAGGCTGTTGAGATGAGTTTTTTCTGTCTTTTTTCCATCAAAGTGAGAACAAAGTTTGCTAACTGTGAGGAAAACAGATGTTTTTGTTTGTTGGAAGTAACACAAAACACACAAAAGCATGTAAATACCTATATACATGCTCAAGTGGACAAGCTGGCAGTAACAGAGGCGCACACATGCTCTTGTGCTCTCATATGCACATACACAAACTTCAAACCATCTGGAGTGTCCAGATTAATTTCAGATTGTTCTTTGCTGTCTTTCCAGCCCAATTCACCTCTCCCCCTCAGCCGTATCTGTCTGTCTCTCATTTCGTCTTCAGTTGTCTCTCTTTCCTTCTGCCACGTCTTTCACTGCCTAATCCCCCTCTGCCTCCTCTTGAGCAGATGGGATAAGCAGAATTCACCAAACATTTGCATCAAGCCATATTGTAGCACTATACTTTGGGGACTTCAAATAGTCCTTTGCTTAGCCTCTTAGCTGATGCAGCTTCAATATTCTCTTTTTTCTTTCATTTTAAACATTCTGATATCATTTAGTGTACTCTCAGCATTGGCTTCATGCAAGATACATGCAAGGCATAATGTCACACTCAGTTTAAAAAATAATAACTTGTTAAGGAGGTTTGAATGGTAACATTTGATCATTTAGATTACAGATATTATGAATGGTAATGTCAGTAGCTGTAGGTTGTGAAATTTGATGGAAATTCACAGTTGAGTTGTTGAGACCTTATATCCAATGTTTCCAACCTTGGTTATTTGTGACTCCAGGAGACAAATCACTATAAAGGTGGTGAGATGACTCAACCTGGAACAAAGTGAGGATTCTGCCAATCAACCAACCACTCTGACACTTCTATAAGCATCTTTCAGAGGCCAGAACAGGAAAAAAAGGGTTCCTGACAATACAAAAGGGTCATGGAAACTTTTAGCACCTGTGTGTGGAGGCACTCAGTCAGTCATTGAGTGGTGACCTCTATCCTAACAAATTCTGAGCCATAAATAGTTTGTGAAAAAACAGTGCATTCTGTTTTAATTAACAGAATTTGCCAGCCATTTTGTTAAGAAAATGTAAGTCTGACACATTTAAATCAGTGCAACGGTCTGCCATTTTGCTTGGTTGACACGGTAACGCATTAAATGGTTATATTTGTTGTAAAAAAAAAAAAAATCTGCAATAATTTCACTGTCACTTATCTTTGACTTTTTTCCACAGATTTTCTCTATTCTAACTTGCTGTGATATGAATAGAGTTACCTATATCAAGTTTTTCTGTTTAGTGTCTTCATCGGGATAGAATGTACTATCTGATCCATTTACAAAGGCTGCTGGATGTAAGAATCAGAGGGAAAAAAATACACTTACAACTCACTGCAAGTGTGTATGTGACATAAATGGATCTTTGTGTGCTTATAAGTAGAGTGTGAAATGGCCACTCAAGACACAAGGAGATAAAAGCATGCTGTCTTTTGCACATGTACAGTGCACACTCAAATGCAGGCATGAACACATATGCTAACATACACTTTGTGCCAGTCTTCATTAAAACACAGGGATACATACTTTGTTCTCTGTCCTTGTGCAAGACTTTCATTCCATTTATGTTATTTTGAATCAGCACAAAGACACTGTTGTTGGACAAGTCTATGGAATTCTTAAGAATTTTCACATTTAGAACAATAATTCCCAAGGGCATCATGTCATATGCCAGCATTCAAACCAAAGCAACCTGAATCTCAGGCCTCTACCATCTACATTTGTAAGGCGGAAAAATGAATCATTTTTTACCAACAACTCGAACCTAGCCTGCACAGTTTGGTAATGGATCAGGTCAATGTATGTATCTACATAACAATCAACCAGACTGTTGAATTTTAGGTGGTGAGACGCAGCAGAGATTTGGAGCACTCTGATAAAACCTGACCACAAGGTCCCTGGCTCATAAATCAAATACTGGCCTCTTCTTCCCACAGTGTGCTAGGCCACAAATCAAATGCATCTTTCTAAGTTACACTGTGTAGAACTATTGACTGCAGTGATTCAATACTGGCAATGAAAAAGTGAGGAGAAGACAGGGGAGGAGAGGAGAAGTATCTGCTGTCTGTTTTTCTGGTATCCTTGTTTTCTTTCCCTTGTTGCCTTCTCCTCTTCACCCTTCTCTGCAACCCCCTACCCCACCCACCCACCACACACACACCCTTGTTTTCATTATCTCTGTGTCAGAATCATTGTGCTTCTCCCACATTATGTTTGTCTCTGTGCAGCTCGCCATCTCCCTGCATTCCCCCACACTATTTCTTTCTCTATCCAACCTTCTGTCCATCTGTGTATTCTTCATTACACCAGCGTTATCAACATCTCTTTTCCTCTCCATGCATCTATTCTTCCCTGCAGCTCAGTTCTTCCATCTCTTTCTCTAGCTCTGTCATCATCCCTTCCCTCCCTCTCATCTTCCTACCTCTGTCCTGCTCTCTCACCCCTTCATCCCTCCTGCTCTTCCTGCATCCCTCTTTCACCACAATTATCTCTGTATTAGCCTCATCACATCACTCCCTAAGTGTCATTATGTTTCTTCCTCGCTTCCTCACTATTATTATCTCTATGTCATATTGCCTCTCTCCTAGTGTCATTATATATATCTCCTGTGTTTCCTCTCTTATCCTGCTAGAGTGTTGGGTTGTTTTTATTCCACCCACTCACCTGCTATATTTATCACACAAAGAACAAATACCACAACCTCTCTCTGTCTGCATTTCTCTCCATCGCCATCTCTTGCACTCTCTGTCAGCCCACTGTCAAACTGTTTAAATAAGTGCAACTGCAGTTCATTTTAGGACATTTATATGATCAGTGAGGGTAAAAGCAGGCCTCTAAAAACAAGATGATTTTGAGAAATATTTTGTGTTCTCTGGAAGGTTATTACAACCATAGTAAAACCTGGGAAAGCCACTTTGCCTCTCATGCAGATAAAAGTAACAAAAAAGTGTAAAGAATTGTAACCAAATGAGTGATAGTAAAATTTCCATCACTTTTGTCAATTACTACTACAATTACTATCAGACCATTTTATTTCAAATAGACTTGTGAAAAAGAGAAAAGAGGGTCCTTAAATTTTAACACACCTGAAATGTAGTTTGTAATGTAATGTTCTTTTTTTTTGATCAACATTACTTTTGCAACTGAATAAGGTGTAACAATAATCAAAGGCGCTAACAAATGCTGAATAAAAGGTGTTAAAAAATCCAACCATGTCCCCTGTCATACTTCAAGTTGATCTGAGTCTATTTGTCTAATTCGAGCTTCATATACTTATCAAATATAAATTGGACATATATTTAAAGGAGTCAAAATTGTAAAAATCAATCTATAAAATTAGCCCCTTTATCCAATCTAATCTTATCAAAGGTGGTAGCTAAATTCAAGGTGTCAGAGAGCCTCTGTCCTGTCACCATGACAACTTTGGAATAGGAAGAGATGGTTATCACGTTCCATTTCAAACACACACACACACACGCACAAATACACACAAAAATGACAAACACACTAGGATGAAAAATCAAGGCTACTTCCAGAGTAAATCCCAAACATTGTCAGCATGAAACAGGGGTTGCTGTGTGAAGATAGTAAAGACTGGTAGGATTGATAGTGTGAGTGCGTGTGAGTGTGTGCACGTGTGTCATTATGAGTGTGTTGTATTGGTATTTGAACCCTGGACTTTTTATGTCGGTCCAGGGTTCCTTGCTGAAGTGATTATGTATAGTAGATGTTATGACTCATCTAAACAAAAGCATATCGTGTCTAGAGAATCTCATGGGATAGTTGCTGACTAAATGCAGTAGATCAGGCTTTGTCACTAGTGTAGTGATGGGTGTAGAGATGAACTCCAACCTGAATTTTGAAAAACACATTAAGATCTGATGTCCAAGCAGGACCTGGAAAAACTAGTCCATGCTTTCATCTTTAGTCGGCTTGATTATTGTAACAGCATCTTTACAGGTCTA
>JAOXYM010000001.1:22250270-22267332 GCA_028567055.1 Leptatherina wallacei
TGTGTGTGTGTGTGTGTGTGTGTGTGTGTGTGTGTGTGTGTGTGTGTGTGTGTGTGTGTGTGTGTGTGTGTAATGCACAATCAAAGAAAATCACAGATGTAAAGTAATAAGGAAAGTGAGATACTGGAGAGCATAAAAAAGAAGATCTTTCGACTGGAAGTGAACTTGTGTCTGTGCAAGCAACTCTTCTGCTTCTGTTATCAATCATCCAATGAACCTCAGTTCAATAACGTTCTCTGAAAGGAGTGAATGGAAATGATTCAAGGTATTCAGATCGAAACAAGCGAGTACATCTTTGACCTTACTGCCACCCGTGCCTCTTTCTGTGCTAACTGTGAGAAGCTCTCACTGTACATCCATCATTATGTTTTAGAAAAAAGTTTGTTTTTCTGGGAAGATATTGATGTCTCTGCAGACACGGTTGCTTATAGGCACTGGCTGATATTTTATCATTCCATTATTCATATTTGGTTCAACACTAACTCAGCAGAGCAGCCCATGCATGTTTGTTTGGGGGTTTGGGGGGCTGCTGTCAGTCCAGTGATGCCAAAACACTGGGGGGAGTAATGTAGCATAGAAAACTGCAGCAATGACAGCTCATTACCAAATGCATTGCCACATTCAACAAATACAAGACTCATGCAAACTGGTCTTTGTAGTCCTGTATAAAGTAAAAATTAAATGACTGGCTGGCCTATCACAGACAGGAAGGAGAGAGTGGTGCTTAGTTTTGGGTGTTTTTCACTGCTCAGTGACCTGTGCAGTGTGAAAGGAGTTTGACATCCCTGGAGATTGAACATGTGGTACAACAAGATATGAGCAACTCTTTTCCTGTCCAGATCTGTTTCCTGTATGGATATTTTGTTTGGTGAGGTTTCAAATTCCCATTGCAGGTATTTCTAAACCATATTGTCTTGGAAATCCATGACTTTGAATGAGTCTTACGGAATATGTTGTGACAAGGATCAAAATCAATAACCCCAGTTTTTAATCTAAATGTTTGGGAGAGACTGCAAATGAACAGCACTTAACAATGTCACACACAGTGAATTACAACTTAGAAAATCTTTAGCTTTCCAACAACAAGCTTGATTTTGAGATCTGATCTCAAAGTGGTAATGATCCATTTGACTACACAGCCATGAAGAGATTTTACAGGTCCTCATTTTATGAAGTCTTTAAACCTGCAGTCTGTGATTTATCTACAAATCAAGGTCAGCCTAAATCGACCTTAAACACAATACTCGTGTTTTATTATCTAAACATCTGGTAACAGTAATAGCATCAAGTTAAAGTCATACTCTTAGCTATCTGCTGAATTAAAGTTTTCTGTTTTTCTAACTATTTTTATTCCCTACCTATTTCTGAGGGACATTGAATGTCTGGTCATATACTGTACTGTAGCTTCTCTGTCCTCCATTATATTCACCAGATTTTTGCTAACCTTATCTAAGTTCTGCTAAAAGGTTTTTCCTTGAAAACAGCTTCCTGGAAATGACACCATTAAACTAGGTAGCAGTAAAGAAAACTGCAAAATACTGATCTAAACACTTAAAGTGACCTTATAGATAGGCTACTACCAGGAAGAAACTTTTTGAGCAAGGTGGTAATTTTCTGTGTATTCCTGAGTGACATCTGTTACATCACACAGTAATCATTATCAATGTTTAAGTCACACTAGTCTTAATATATCCCTTCCGAACTGAGCTCAAGCTCTGTGTATTCATTTTGGTATTTTGAGTATCAAACTATCTAAACTATCAAACAAAGTTCCCTCTTCTATGTAGGGATGCATGTGACTCAGTGGAGGGGAGACAGATATGCACAGTCATCAAAGTAGAATAGATGTGACAATGAAAATTACTCATGTCCACCATCTTATCTAAGATGAGTTTCCTCAGCGAGTTATCCTGGGGATAAACTAAAACATTAAAACTTTTTAATTGCATTCTTGAAAATTTGACCTGTAAATGTGATGCACTCTGCCCAGAGTAGGCACACAAACACAGACATACACATACTCCAACAAAAACACACAGGATATTCTGTGGTCAAGGCTAGGTGGGAATTCAAATCCATGAACTCAGCAATTCACTGAACGTGTGTTAAAGTGCTGCAAAGCAAAATGGGTGCTGAGGGTAGGTGATGGTAAGCAGTCCTCTGTTTTTAAAATGTGTTTGCAAATCTGTGTGTGTATAGGGAGTTTGATGTGTGTATCTGTGGTAAACCGTGCCGTTTTGCTGAGATATTCTTATACAGACGGGAGTTACAGGTCAAGACCGGTCAATCTGTTCTTGCTGACAGAACACAGTAGAGACAGCAGAAAAAGGTCCTACTTTAAAAAAAAAATAAAAAATTCTTCCATTCATCCTTTTTTTGCCATTCTTTTCTTCACACAAATTTTAATGTTCTCCATACATCAATAAAAATGCTTCTAAGACAGTCAAAATCAATTGCTTGTTTTGTCTAACAATAATACTGTTTTTATTGCAAACAAAAAGCAGATCTGCAGCCTGGTTCTGATGGCACTGAGCAGCAGTTACATTTTCTTTCTTTTTTCCTGAATAAAAACAATTTGCTCTCCTTTTACTTTTTCTACAATCCATGACAGGCAACAGCTTTATTCTTTAAACACACCTGATATGATATCAGTTTTGTCTTTTTCCCTACCTTTTTGTACCTATTGCGTGAAGTTGAGTGGTTTTATATCACGACACATCATGTTCTGCCATGCTTTTTGTTGCTGGCACAGACAGGGAGAACGTTTATTCAAACTTTTATGTTCACATTTTGATAATTACAAAAAATAAAATAAATGTCAGACAGTCAATTAAGACAGTAAAACTGGTTTAAGATTGTCAAACTGAATAAAGATGAAGTAATGATTTACCAATATCTACACAAGTAAATAAGTGACCAAACAAAGGCAAAAAAAGTGCTTTAACGTGTTGAGCTTCAGGTGGTTCTCTTTGTGCCAGTGTGTCATCCTGCCTATCCGTGTGCAGGTGCGTGCTCTGACAGAAAACACACATTAGAGAAGAGAAAATTGAAAACCAAATTATGCCTTCATAAAGGAATCAGAGCCTCAGCAGTCCAGGTGTGTCCTTTATAATTTTATGATAATTTCTATTAGACGCTTTTCCTGCTGTGAAAATGATCCACTTATCTTCGACCTTTCCTTTTGCTCTTGTGTTGATGAAACAACCTTCATATACCAGCATGTAATTTTCAAGTTATGATTTCATTGCATTTTATTTAGGCATGTGTCTTTGTTGCTTTTAAACAATGATAAATATGGTGAGAGAAACAATGATATGTTATCTGATAATTAACTCTGAAAGTGAACCCCCTGTAGCTAGAAGACATTAAACATTATATAACACAAATATGTATGAAAAATTCATTGGGATTGGAATGGAATTGATCATTATATGTGCAAGTTACCTCAGTTAACATGTTTGATCTGCACTTAATTGTACACGTATCCATTCGTCATAGTGGCTCACTTAGGACTGTACAGATTTATTATTACATTTCCAATGTATTAAAAACTAGAATCTTTAGCTTGTCATATTATTTGCTTTGGCTTCTGTATTCTGGGACATTAAATGTTACCAGTTGCATTTCAAGTGACCCCTTTCTAAATCCATTCACATACCAGAATGGCTGAATGAGCAAAAGGATGAAATGTATTCCTATTACAACTCAATGGTCTAAATCATCTTTTGAAAGCATAGTCTTCTTTCAGACACAGCCTGTATCTAAAGATCTTACCCTATTTTTTAGGGCGCTACATTTACCACTCACCATTTTATTTGAGTTTTCCATTTTGTTGATACAAACTTGGGGCCCACGAGGTTACAGTAAAACTACTGAGGTAAAATAAATAACACTGATTAACTACATTGGCACTTAAAATTAGAAAGCTAAAAAAATGTTCAGTGGAATAAATTTTGACAATAGCCTAGGGCTGGGTGATATGAACCAAATTTCATTTCTCAGTATTTTTTACAATATTAATCTATATATAATTTCTTTTGTCAAGTAACCAAAGATATAGTTCTAATTTAGCCTTGAGTGCTAAATACACTTTTATTAAGGATCAGCAACAGATGCTTTAAAAAACTTGATTGAAATTAAAGCAGCTGTATATTAAATTAAATGCTCCTAAAACAAAATGAATGAAAAATACATTTCAATGACCATAACAAAAATACAGTTGTGCAAAATATGAAATATACTTTTAACTCAAAAAGGGCTATCTTGATATCAACAATATTTCCTCATTCTATTCTATATATGTGAAAAAGTCTTGATATATTTGAAAATCTCAATAGCCCATAAATACAACAATAGCCCATGTTGTGGTGCCTAGGAAACTGAATCAAATAACCCCAATAAGACAGCCTTGTATGCTGTTATCAGCCCCATATGTATTCCAAGGAAGGACAACCTTTGAACCCTTGAGGGCAGTAATGCAGCATAGAAGACTGCAGCAATCTGTTACCAGATCATAAAACATTTTGTTGCACAAACTGCTGAAAACTATAATACAGTCAACAATGGTGTCAGAGCACACAATAAACTGAAACTTGCTGTGTAGGAGGTTACATGCTGTAGACTGTCAAAGTGCACCAGAAGTGCCTACCGTGTGCAGTGTTAACAGTCAAGTGTCAAAACCTGACTGCGGAGCACTGAATGATGTTTTCCTTGTCTAATGAATCACAGATTTGTTTTCATGGTGTTGGTGGCTGGGTGCACATTGTTTATCTGGGAGAAAGACAGCACTTGAGTGAAAAATATGAACAGGACAAGTTGGATACAATGCTACTAATCACAAGCTTCCCCTTCTGTATGCAATGGTACCTCCAGCTGTTAAAGGTCTTCTCCAAAAGGATCATGCTCACTATCTCTCTGCAAAGGTTGTTAAGGACTTGTTTAAGGAATGTGATGAAGATGCCATGATGTTGACTTGGCTTCAAACTTGCCAAAATCTCAATCCCATCAAGTCAGGTCCATGAAGCTCAACTTTGCAGCTTCTCTGACTTGAACGGATCAGCTGGTATCATCTTTGTGCCTGATACTCAAGATAACATTCACAGTTCCAATAAAAACTATGTCTCTAATAGTATAAATGAAGGGTATTTTGGTATCAAGATTTAAGCTAATCAGTCTATGCTGTCATCAAAATGCTAGCCAACAGTCTGCAGATTTCAGACTGATAATATGAAAAAACTGATTAATTACATTGACTAACAGCTTTATGAGTGGGACAGTGTAACAGTGGTAGGCACTTCTGCCTTTTATCAAGGAAGTTCCTGGTCTGAATCTCAGCTTGGAGTTTGCATATTCCCCCTTTGCATGTGGAGGCTTTCTCAAGGTGCTCCAGGGAAAGGTAGGATATCTGATGGATAGATGGTCGATAAAGTGTAGTTGATCAACTAAGCCAAAGCATCAACCTTTGACACATAAATCATAGCTGTGTGGGATAGTATTGAAGCTTGGAAATATAAATATTGATAAAGAAGGTTATACGTATTGGATAACTTTTAGCTGTTTTTATTGGTGTAAGCCTGGAAAAAAATAAAAGGATTGTATGTGTCTACTTATCTAAATAATGTGACCATCTCTTCCTTTTTTCTTTGCCTGCTCCACACTAAACTATACCCAGCAATCAGATGGCAGAACACTACATATAACACATCACTATCACATATTAAAATATAACTATATACATCATGGTTATACTGTAGATTTTTTTTGTGTAACTGTGTAACAAAATGTTAACGTGTTAAATTGTATCATTCAAATATCAATTGCATCATAAAATTATCAGTTGGTTATGCGGTTGCTGGAGTTTAAACTATATTAACTTTTCCTTAGAGCATATTCTTAAAGTTTATTTGCAATTGTTTACACACTAAAATGAACATTTTCACACACCTAACAAATCTTTACACGCAAGAAGCGAAACATCTCTCCAGAGTTGCACAACAATAAGCAAAGACTCATTTTAACACTTTTTGCAAAACATTACACACAGGGATTTGCAAAAAACTCCACACACATTTTCCCACCTTAGATACAGATACGGATTATGAGGGTATTTCCTTCTCATTGCAAAGCTCTGTCTTTCCAATGACCACACAAATTAACAAACTGGATAACCACATCCACCAGGAGACACACGTGTGCTTATTGAAAGCACCGCAATCAGGTAGGTATAATTGATATAAAAGCCAGCAGGTGAGTTCACCTGTCTTCAACAAAAATGTAGGGACTTAGAAGAAGAAGAGTGAGAATGAGAGGAGGAGCTCAAAGAGAAGAAGGAGGAAGAGGCTTAGAAAGAGGAAGAGGTAGAGAAGGACCTGAGGAGGTGACAGTAACTGAACAAAGAACAAGAGGACCAACTTTAACTAAAAAAACTGAAACAGTGTTGGATCATTGAAAGACTGTATTAGTGACACGAGAACAAAATAAGATTTTTATCAATTTGTTAATGGTTTTGGCTGATATGTTTCATCTTGCAAACAAACTGGGCTGTTCAGAAAATCTGTAATGGTCTTTGGTTAATTGTTGAGAAAAAAGGAGCCCTGTTTTCAAACTTGAGTGTAAACAACTGAAAAATCAGTAAGAGCTTTAATCAAATCAAATCAAACTTTATTTATTTTTTCATGCCAGGGGCAACACAAAGTACTTCACACAATAAAATGCATATAAAATAAAACAAGCCTTTGCACACATGTGATACACATGGGATACTTATTTAACGGCTTCATCTGTGTGGTCCAATGACTGCTTCTGTCATGCCAACTACATAGCCTATATTTGTTATTTAGTGAGGATTGGACACTGCATGGGGTGACACCTGATGGATGAAGACAGTCTTCTTATTACAACATATCATGTGTCCATGACTGCTTCTAGCCTGACAAGTGTACTGCAGTTGTGTTAAACAAGTAGTGGATGGAAGCAGTTGAATAAAAGACATTTCTACATGTTTCATTTGGTTGAATAGGTAATATGACAAAGGCTCTAAATGGGCTCCTGGGGATTAATTTATTGCACCTATTTTATCAATTACAGTCATTGTCAACTCACTTCACCTGAATTCAGTGTCCATCACTGTTGTATGCCATGAGTGTCAGAAAGAAAGAAAAGGGTGCGTAAATGTAGCCTACAGATCACAAACCAAAATAAAGAACATTTAGTATTACAACATTGTTACTTTTATTTTACGAAACATGCGCAGAGCGGTCAAACGCCGCATTTTGCCATCATGGGTAAACATCTACCTTATCGTAAAGTTTTTAACAACAGTTAAACATTTTTAACTTTGTTATTTAAAGGCAACTTTTCTGTCTTTTGGTGCCGTGTTTGTTTACTGCTCGAAAGCGTAAAACTCCTCCTACCCCTTTGCTGTTAAGTCTGCACCAGAAAAAGCTCTGCTGAAAGGGGTATTCAGCCCTTCCCTTTAGCCCTTCCCCTCGCCCCAAAAGAGAATCGAGACACCCCTTCGTCTCTCATGAATGTGCAAAACGGAGGGGAAGGGCTAAGGGGGAGAATTGAGATTGGGCCTTACTTACAGCGTCTCCAAGATACACTATAGTGAGAATGCAATTCCTTAATTTCCATTTTGCCACCATGACTATCATATCTGAGTTACTGCACTTCTGTTGAATGACACAAGACGTCTTGCTGTCAGGGCCCTAAAATATAAGCCAATACAATGAGAGCAGTTGCAAACGGGTTGTGTTGCAGATTCAGTGGGGGAGAAGAAGGGGGGAAACATAAGAGGAGAGAAACAAAATTTATACAACACTTATTTTTTCTGTTTATTTCATTCAGATACTGGGTGAGGGAGTGATTGCCCATTTTCTTTCTGAAAAGGATATGTTACCAGACTACATATTTTAGCTGGTGGGAATGCTGTCAAAAGTTCAACAGAAAAGTAGGGAGCTCATTCAGACAAAGTCAAAACATGCAGCTTAATAGATCGGAGAGCATGTATTAAAGGGTTTAAAGCAAAAACCCTATTCCAAAAAAATATTTTTTTTGTGTTTTTTTTAAAGGACTTGCTACAGGCACCATTAAATTTGGGCTATTGCTGTCTGGACAAGATCATTTTTCTTTCAATTAAAGAATTTGTATACACTGTTTTATGAAAGAAGTAATTTGGCAGAAATTATGCCTTTAAGCCCGGGCTATTACATCCTAAACCATTGCATGACGTGTCTAAACTGATGGCCGGGTTTAAGTAATTCAACTCTAAATTATTAATCTTTTTTTTGACAGTAAAATTAATTGGGCTCTGTCAGTTCTAGTATTTACCTAATTGGTTACACCTGCAATGACTTTCTATTCTCAAATCCTAACCAAGCTTTACTGGTGGAGTTAGCAGGGTAGTAGCGTTTCTTTTTTCTTTCTTTTTTTCCCTCTGGCATTCTCTTGAATTTATAGGTTCCTATGGATTTTTGTGTCTGCATTGTACAATTTAAAAATAGAGACACGGGGTGAGGAAGACACAGAAACAAATGAAAAGATTCTTTGCAGAATGACTCTGTGTGTCACAGTGCACAGCTAAAATGCATGCAAGCATCTCACACACACTGAGTGCTACAACAGCTGCTGTTTAGAAGGTGTGTTAGCTGGGCAACTGTCCACCACAGTGATGGACACAAAGCCATGAGTCCCTGGAGAGATACGGAAGGAAAGTTTTCATTAGTTTGTGAATAGAAAGAGATTAAAAGAAAGATCTTTCTAAGAAAAAAGAATAGCCTGAAATTTTAAATGCAAAAAGCAGACACAAAAAAGAGACGTACAACGAGGAAGAAAACGTGGAGACAAGCACACCCAATGAAAAGAGTGAGACATAGAAAGAGTGCAAAAGTTAGATATGCAGTTCTCCGCTTCTGTATCATGTTTGCCCTTAGGTCCTTAATACTCTATATGCTGCAGTATGCTTTGTTATTCATCTGTGTGGATGTTGATGTTTCACATGAGCTAGCATGTTGTGCGTGTGTGTGTGTGTGCGCACATGTGAGAGGGAGAGAGAGAGAGAGAGAGAGAGAGAGAGAGAGAGAGAGATGCACATAACTAGAAGAAGTCAAAGTGAGTGTATAAGATAAAATTGAAAGGGGGGGGGCAAAAGCAGGGATAACCGTGCAAAAAAAGAAATATCAGCAGAAAGAAATGAAGGCACAAAGTATCTTCTCATTGTAACACACATACGAGACAGGGTGAGTTAAAAGGAAAAGGAAACATATGACAGAGTCAGATAAAGAAATAAGCTTTCTGAAATATGCACAGCAATGCTGGAAAGCTGAATCCCGATCATTAAGTTTATATGCTTTTCTTGGATCAGTCATTTTAGTGTCTATATCCTTTGTGGCTCTAGGAGATAAAGATGTTAATGTTGTATTCTGAGATATTAAAAACTATTTCTTTTATGAATGTAAAAGAAAAAAATCTAAAGGAAGAAAAATGTAAATAACTGAAAACCTACTTTGCTAAGTTTTTTCAGCATTTTATGCCAAGTTTCTTACAGTTAAAGCATCCATACATCCATTCATTTTTTCAAACTTTAACAAGCCTTCAAAACCATCTTCTGTGCAGCCACTCCTTGTTCTTTTAAGGAGATACTGAGTAAATCTCCGACCATCTGAGGGGCACAATATTTCTAGCATATCCCAGGTGTCCCCTGAGATGTCTCTCTGGTTCAAAATGTTCAAAACACCTCACCTTTAACACACTGAAGAGGCATTCCAGACACCACCTCAGTTGGCTATTTTTGATGCAGAAGAGCATCGGCTCTCCTCTAAGCGTTTCCCAAATGAATGAGCTCCTCTCTCTGTCTCTAAGCATGAGCCCATGCACCCTTAAGAAGAACTCATTTGTATCCTTGATCTCATTCTTTTGGTAACTACCCAGAACTCGTGGCCACAGATGAGCACAGGAATGCAGATTGACCATACCCCTGTGAGACACTATCTCTTTTATTTGAGGTGAAAAAATAGCTGGTAAAAAGTTTTGTCTACATTTTTCTTTCTGTTCTAAAGAGGGAAGAGTCATTCTTGCACAGCATTACAAAATTGTAGCTTCATTTCTGGATTTACTTTCTCATTTATCCAGGTGACTCTCACTCCTAATGAAGTTAATAGTTCTGATAGATTTGGTCAAGATTTGACTGCTGCATACTGATGACAGAATTATTAATATTAAAGAGAAATACTTTATATTTTCACCACATGTTCCAGCAGGTTTAAAGAGTTTACTTCCTTGCAGTAATGATGTTACTTTAAATTCTCAAAGCCATGCCCAAAAGTGGGCTAAAATATTGGTGAAATGGTTCAGATATATGATATCCGTGGACATAATGTCATGCTGGAGGAGTTTTCTCACAGCAATCTTGCACTGGTGCAGTGGTACACTTGCTTGAGGCAAGTGGATAATTTCCTGCCTGCATGAGTTCAATAATGCTGTAGCTTGCAATGACATGCCACACCAAAATTATGGAAAGGGCACAGCAGACGAGGATGTCAACACAAATTAGTTGGGTCAATGTTGTCAGGCTTTAAGAGAAATCTAAACTTTGCCTGTTCCTGCTCAGACCACATGTCATTTCAAAATCATATCGTTTAGCACATATGACTTCAGTATGCACATCAAGAACGACCATATTAAACATGTTATTTCTGCAGCAGTTCACAAGAGGGACAACTCTTACCAGTATTTGTGGTCTTCAGTTGCTTCTATTATGCATAGGACACTTCCCTTTGAAGCCCATATTCTGCTGCTATCTGAAGGCAGCAATATGGGTAGGCTATCTATTTACAGCCTATAACTTGAATGTTGCATATTCTGAAGGTGACTCAATCCTCACTCTAGAAACTGTGATGAACTCAAACTAAAAATCACTTGTTGCATATGCAGAACTGTTTTGATTTACACATAGACACTAGTTTTTCATAGTCCTGGACTATTTTCTCCATTACCCCACTGTAATGTTTCTAATTTTTGTATGTAAAGCACCTTGAATTGTCCTGTATATGAAATGTGCTATACAAATAAACTTGCCTTGCCTTGCCTTACCAAACTATGTGGTGAGATTACACTTATGTAAAAGGCAATGAGGGACATTGATCATGGCCCTGATTGTTTATTATTACCTCCGCCAATGAGAGGAGGTTATGTTTATGCTGGTGTATGTCTGTCTGTCAGCAAGTAATGAACTCAAAAAAGTAATGAACGGATTTGGATGAAAATTTCAGGAAATCTCTGACATGGTATAAGGAACAACTGATTAGATTTTGGTGGTGATACGGGTCACAGTATGGATCCCGGAATATTCCAATACCCCCTAGAGCCACCAGAGGGAGTCATTCTGGCATTGTTGCAGCTCCGGTAGAGGACTCATGCATTCATTGCAGCCAGGCCCGGACTGGCCCACAGGAGAAACGGGACAATTCCCTTTGCAGGGACCCAAAAGTGGCCTGACTGGCCTGCTTGTCAAAAAATTAAAAATCACGGTGCATTACGTTGGTGTGGCTGTTTGGTTTGCCTGGCACTGACACCTGTGCACAGACAAAATAATAACCAAAGAAAATAATTAAAATTAGTAAAAAAAAATTAAATGAGCAAAATTAGCAAAAGACACAGAGACGGAACAGCTGAGATGCAGATAAATGTTGTGGCAAAATGGACTTGGAATAAAAAGATGACTGGAGGAAGGTAGAACCTTTCAAGGAGCCTTTTTTTCGGGCGGGCACCGCAACATTGTAAGTCACGTGCACGTGCATGCATATTAATCCACATACCTCCACAGGTGGGCTGCTGCATGGAAAAGTTTGGGGACCATTCTTAAAGTTGAACAGTCTCTTATCTGTCTAAGTTGAGTTGACTTTTTGATTTTCTAATGTTGAATCACATCAGGTGAAGTAGCTGTTGACGACTTGTTGTTTTTACTGTTGCATCAAATATTGATGATAATATATTATATTGATGGTAAACTGGCATCTAAACTATTTGCTAACAAAATGACCCAATCATGTTGTTTCAGGTTAACATAATATCATGATATGAATAATGGAGTCCTGTTGTGACTGTTGTGGTCTAGTGATGAGAGTCGGAGAGAGGAAAGCACTGCACTGGTGGCTTATAATTGTGTGTGAATGTTGGGCTATAGAATATCGTGTTTTTGGTGGCCTGGCTGAGTGTATGACTCCCAGCCTGACCTTCTGTCCCAGTCCGACCCTGAGTACAGAGACGTCCAAACATTATAAAACACCACAACATGCCATCTTCTACTTACAGTTAGATGTTATAATCTCACATTGTTTGACCCAGATCAGGTTGATATTCTGGATCTAGGGATCCGGAAGGTTAAAAATATAGAAGATACTGGGTGGGCTGTTGGGCCTTTTGGGGTTTTTCTCAGGTGAGTCACCCTATTGTTTGGCAGAGGTCTGCGCTCTCTGAGTGCTTCTAGTTATCAATATAGTTAATTTACTCATTCTACTCCTGACTCTTTTGTATTAATGCTGGTGGTAGAACCTTGTAACCTTTGGTCACAAAATTACCCCAAATCTGGCATTCACAGCCAAGTTTGTAGTGCATTGAATTTGACGAACAAAAATAGGGCCTTCTGATAAAGAAGGAGAGGCTGATAGGAGGAGAAGAGGGAGTGAGAAATGCAATGAAAGGGGAACATGGAGATAGAAAAGGGAGAAATAGTTGTCTTGTTTCAAAGACAGAAGGCAAAAAGGGAGAAAGAGAACACAAAAAGTAAAAAAAAAACCTTTCCCATCTCACGAAGAAATGAAAACTTGTGTCGTTACCAGGGAGGATGCTTTTATTCTGGTGTTTCTATAGCAACAGTTCCTATGTGCCCATTTTACAGACCCGAACTGTTATCATTATGCAACATGTAAGAAAAAAAACATACAGATGCCAAAAACAATATCATTATTGATAATCATCCAGACAGACGTTACTTTTTTATCACCAAGCTGCATAAATACAACACTTGCTGATGCAAAACCAAACAAGCAAATGCACACGCACACAATGACATGACATGCTCACTTCATGGGCTTCCTCTGAAAGTAAGACATGGGGAAGATTTAACATGGCACACATTTAGAAAAAAATACAGATATGTGAAATCTCACTCATGTCTTCACTTCTTTCCATTTCTATTACTTTGTCTTCCCATTCCTGCCTTTGTGTATTTAATGTGTCCTGATCTGTAGCTGTACCTTTCAGTGTATCTGTTCCTGTGCTTGTGTGTGGCAATACATCCTCTATGATCATGGCACGCTGTCATTTTCAGGAAAACAGACTGAGACATAGAGGCATTACAGAAAACCTAGGACATCCATCATCTGCCGTCTGCTTATGTGTGTGCGTTTCTGTGTGCAAAGGCCCACAGCTCTTTAGATAACTACGTCATCACCATGCATGATTTAGCAAGAGATTTTAAATACGCACACAGGCACACAGGATCATTAAACTCAGTGGATGCTGCCTTTCGCCTTCAGCACTTCCCATGACAACAGAATCGCATCAACACTCACACCTAACCTTTTGTTGCCGCAGTAATCACCGATTAACAGTCTGTTAGAAAAACAAGACAAAGCAGAGGAGAAAGACTGAGAGCGAAATGAGGTGAGGTTGTGACAAAGAGAAAAGAGGAAGATAAATAAGCAAGCAAATAAATGAATGTGGTATGTAAGAGGTGTGTGTGTTTGGGGGTGCCTACTCAGCATAAACTGTTCTACATGACAGACTATTGTAATTAGCCTATTATGGCAACAGTAATCATATTACTATGAAAGTGCTCCTATCTAGATAAACAAAGGACATTTAAGAGCTGCTGCAAGGTTCAAGGACCTGAGACAAACACAAACAATTGCTTTCACTTCATATTTGATTGTTTTAACTGCATAAAGTACAGATTAAAAAAGTTCCAAACCAATTTTGAACAAACTCCAAACTCATCAGAGCTACAACAGATCTCAAACAATGACTAAATCAAACATGTAAAAAAGAAAAAGAATCATGTAAACTCAAGGCAGCTTGTGACAACCTTCCCATGGTTTTGGTCTCAGAGGGGTTTAACTCCTGAGGAGCATGACATCCTGTCACCATTGCCACCCTCAGCATTATGCATGAGCCTCTCTTTCATTTTAATCTTCGCACGCAGAAACTTTCTGCTGCCATTGTTGAATGTTATTCTCTCAGAGTTTTTAAAGCAGAAAGACAGTAACTTTATCTCTCTGCATGCATGAAAACAAAAAAGTAGACAGCCAGCTTAAAAGACCGCATTTGATGATGCTTACATTTCACTTGAAACTTTTGTCAAATTTTGTGTTTGTATTATTTTCGTTGTGTTGTATTTGTTTATGGCCTTGATCCAATCAAATCAAGATTTCAAGTAGCTTGGCCTACTTCATCAGTATTCTTCTTCACGCCTCTGTCATATATCTCCCTTTGTTCAAATCCTGCAGTGGAAAAAAAAAAAAAAAAAAAAAAAGCAAAAACAGCCCCCTCAGTAAAATGAGGCAGAGGGTATGTTGGCGATAGTACATGGAGGCTTTTGGGTTTGCTGAGAGGCAGTTCTAACATTTCATCTGTGTGTCCAGATTTTGAGCTATGCAAGCCTAAACATGTCCCTGACCTGGCTGTTTATCTGGACCAGTGGTGAAATTGATATTGATTTTCTCAACTGAGAATTGGCCGCAAACCAACATCTTTCTGAGTGTTTTGAGTCGTCCACTAAGAACTTCAAAGTTTCACTTATGGGTGTAATGCTGACCCTGATGGAGTTTCAGGAAGTGGAACACTGACCAAAGTCAAGCTCTTCGACCACAAATAGACTGCTGTGTATAGTGATACTTTAGATTTATGGAACACCGGTGTGCTTTCTAAAGTAAAAACAAACTTAAGAGCATATGTATGTTATCTGTGTGTGTGTAAGGTGGGATGAAAAACATCCATATAATTTGAGTCTTGCAGATATTAAGTCTTTGTGTTATCTTATTGATAGTGAATGAGCAAAGGGGAGGGGTAAAAGGATAGATGTGGAATGGATTAACAGAAGAGGGATTGGTACTTAAAGAAATTAAAACCTGAACACAGATGAATAATGAACTTATTGAATTATCATTAATAAGTGAAAGCACAGAGGGATGGCTGCTTACAGAGACACAAAGAGTGATATCAGTGTGGGGTACTTCATCCAAAAACATTTCTATGCTGTTGATGTTCAAAACATACTTCAACTCCTGAGCACTCATCTAAAATGTATTTAATATACAGACTTCAGAAAAGAATGCATGTCATTAAAGGGTCAAATTTGAAAAAATAAAGCTTAAGAGCCATACATTAAAAAGTAGGTCAGTGTCTTATGCTAAATATAAGCAATATTTCTGAAGTTATTTTATGTTACACTATTTGATCTGGTTTAATGAAAGAGTCCACATCTTAACAGTTAAATTCTGTCTGCATGCCTGCCACCATGAAAATGGAAAGAAATGGTGCTTTTTAAAGTTTCATAAGTCTTGAATTTTGTCTTGTAATTGATTTAGGGAATTTTTACTTCTGTGTATAATTAATTCCAATGTTTAATTTTCCGCCGGGAAATTAAATCCATTTTTTACATTGGTCTAATGAAAGACAGATTTTCCTTAGTAAGAGGTGACATGTGTCTAATGTACAGCTGCGTATGGTCCTTAGTGATCACTGTTTTCCCTACCACCTTAAAATTCCAGATGCTATTTTTTTTTGCCCTGGGTGGAGCAGTGGTTAGCCCTGTCGCTTCACAGCAAGGTTCAAACCTTCGCTGTGGTTTTTCAGTGTGGAGTTCACATGTTCTCCCCCATGCAGGTGTGGGTTCTCTCCAGGTACTCTGGCTTCCTCTCACTGTGCACAGTCCAAAAACATGCATGTTAACTGGTGTCTCTAAATCATCCCTGGGAGTGAGTATGAGTGGTTGTTTGTCTCTTGTTTGTTGGAGACATAGAGAGGTGTACCCTGCCTCTCTCCTAATAGCAGCTGGAATCGGCTCTTGCGATCCTGCATAAGAATAGGGAGTACAGACAATGGGTGGATTTTGGGCCTGAAATTTTCCACACACATGGAACTTCCCTTTAGTTTAGACAGGCAAATTGTTAAAGCAGTTTATCACATGCCCCCTTATCCTTGACTCCAGTCCCAACCATTATTATACATTCTAACAGGGGCAGTGTTCATTCACTCAGCCTGCTGTTCTCATTGCATCATTCTTTCATTTAAAAAATGTTAATCTCCCCTCCTGTGAAAAAAAATTATTTTATGTTTGTCCATAGACTTCTTTTTGTTCAATATATAGTTTTCAAATGTAATGAATTGCTCAGCTACATTATCATTAGGTTTACCTGTAAATATAGTTTAAATCTAGGTTATGGGCCTTTTTGTCTTGGCTTGTTTCATGTTCACTTACACTGTGTACGATTTTACTGCCAAACACAAATGTACATCAGGTTAAATCAGATAGTGTCCTAAATTAACTGTATGTCCTCCATACTATATAAGTAAGATTAATTTAATAAGCTACAATTCATGAGCACACATTTATATTCTGTTAAAGCATGTGAAAAATCTATTTCATATTTCATACATTAAATGTTATATTGGAGAGAAATTGAACAGAATCAGCTTTTCAAAATGTAAAAAGAAGAGTGCCTGCTGATGTCCCTTAAAGGTTCAGCTAAGTAGATCTTAAGAGTCTTTTGCTCTCAGTAAATCGGAAGTGAAAAGTAGCCTCTAGCTATGCTTTATTTGTTTTGTTGGGGTTTCAGCACAGCCTGTAAGTGTTTGACTAGCTCTGGTGATTTATGAAGTTGAACATATTGTTGTGGGTCCTTGACTTGGTTTGGTATTGTTTTGACATTCTCTTAAACTTAGGTAGACAGAACAAATAGCTAGAAAAACACTTAGTGTTAATTTTTCTTTGTGTGTGTGTGTGTGTGTGTGTGTGTGTGTGTGTGTGTGTGTGTGTGTGTGTGTGTGTGTGTGTGTGTGT
>JAOXYM010000001.1:22272335-22285702 GCA_028567055.1 Leptatherina wallacei
CAAAAAAAAATCGCAAAATTTTACCCGTGATTCAGCCGCGATACGCCCGTGAAAGGCAGTGTGACCGGGCCTTTAAAGGGAAAAGTAGCTCATAACCCCTCTATCAAAGAGCTAAATATCTTTGAAGAATGACAGCTCATCTCTCCAAATGTATTGAGAATCATAAATGGTGGAAAAGTGAACTTGTCAAATTGATATTTAATTAATGTTTCTTGTTAGGCTGGAAGTCACAGAGGAGCCTCGTGATTTTCTGTACAAAACGAGACTTTTTAACTTCTTTGCTTTTACAGTGAGAAGCCTCATTAGAAGCAATTATTCTACTGTACACATACAGAGGGGTCTAATCTCTTAGTCTCACACAAACCCACCCACACAGTAAAGCGCACTTAGACAACACACATGAAGAACACAAAAAAAAGCCAAGACCTGTAAGCTAGTGAGAGATGTGGAGGGACTGAGCACTGTATATGTGTGTGTGTGTGTTGTGGATGCAGTGTTATCCACCTTATTTTGTCTCCAGCAACACTCCCCACTCACTGGATTAGCTAGTGGGCTTTGTCAATACACCGTAGAGAGGCAGGGTGAGAGGGGAGACTGAGTATGTGTGCGAGTGAGAAACATGAAAATGAAGAGGGAGAGCTTATGCATGTGTCAAATTGGGGAAGTTGGGGGCGGTGATTAGAGGAAGGACAGTTTTCATTTAGATAGGAGAAGATTGATTGTAACGCCAGTTACTGTCTCTATTTGTGAGTCTGTGTTTGTTTTCGTGCTGGTTTTTGATTTGATTTTTATAATTTCATACAGTCTTTGTAGATAAGAAAACACACAAAGGGAGGCTGAGAAATGCCTGAAGATCCACTGGTTTGTTAGTGTGTCTGTGTGATTTTGTACAGCTGTGCGCATGTGTATGGAGCTTTCAGTCATTGTTTTAGAAAGCATAGGAACGTGTTGAGTGTAGGAGGGGTTGTGGAATATTTTTATGTATCAATATCTTCCATATGCTTGCAGCATTGACAAATTACTGAGCCAATATTCACAGTAAAATGCCATACAGGGTGTTCAAATGACTGGATTATTTCCTGTGGTTTAACTTACAGAAAGAGAAAAAGCAGAGGAGGATAAATGCATTGTTGGGGTAAGGAGAGACAGAGGAATAGCAGGGAAATAGTGAATGAAACCAAGATTTGTGTACTTAATGTGCCTTTTCCCAACAATTGTGTTTGTGTTTCTTCCTGGAAAATACCAGGGTCTAATCATATAAAATGTCATGCTGGCTTTTCTCAAGGTTTGTGAAAACACTCTGTATGACGGATTTGCAACGGAAATACGCTGTAGTTGTTTACATTTCAATCGTTACCACTTCAAAAACACATCTCATTTTGATGCTGAAATGTTTCAAAAAACACACTTTGCTTCCCAAGCATCTTAGAGAGACTCTTCAATTAGTCAGTATGAACTGAAAATGGAGGGGAAATACAGAAAAAATACAGAGCAAAATAAAAGAACTGGAGTTGCCTTTAAGATAGGCAACAGAACAGAGGAAGAATATACCCCCCCACACCACCACCACCACCTCCAAAAAGAGGAACATCCAATTACGACAACCATACATCAAGTGCTAAAAATAATTTCCATGCGTTCATTTTCTTGTTTCTTACTTTATTTATTTTGAGGATTATATTTCAGTGTAAAAGAATACCTGGGGCGCCTGTGCTTGTTTGGTGGAAGCAGCTTGGGAGAGAAAGGGAAGGCTGATCTTTTTCTTTAACAAAAATGTTATAAAAAAAATAAAAAAAAGGTTTGCACTTTTAATACGCACATTATAATGTTTGTTTCCCGCTAAAACCAAAAGAGTGACTAGAATATAAAGCTGTTTTACAATACTGTAGTCAAGTATCACAGATTAAAAGATGTAACTTAGCCAAAAGAGCCTGGTACCATGCATGTGACTTTGTGGAAAAAACATAGAAAAACATATTTATAGAATAAATACAAATGCCAAATAAGTTTTTTGTTACCGAACAGAAGGAAAGAGGATGAAGAAATAAACCAACTTTAATAAAAGTGCTGCCCTTGCTACAAGTCTTGAAATGCAAAGTACAAAAAGAAAACAAGACAAGCTGAGCAGCACAGAGCTGGCAAATAAAACAGAAAATCAGAGACTGTATGTTTATTAATGGAAGCGATTATTTACGTAACACAAGCGTGGGGCAATCAGTAACTAAAACCAGGTGCAAGCAAGAACAGGAAGACGGTTAAACAGATCGCACTATGGAACAAGCTCTTTTCTAAAAAGGAAAAGGAAAAGAATGCTAAAGAGGGAAAACTAATTTCAATGTATTAGTTTACAGAACAAAAATGAGAAAAACAAGGCAAATAACAAAAGGGCCAAAGGGTTTTTTACCAGTCAAAAGTCTGGACACACTTACCCATTATATTTAAATGGATAGGTGTGTCCAAACTTTTGAATGGTACTGTATAAATAAATATGTGTACAAATTTGGTTCAAAAAGCGCTAAAAGAAGCATGCTCTAGATATGTCTTGAGATCATTTTACAAACTCCAGGAACCACTGTATTATGACTGGTACCAAAATCCCAATTTCCCATAAAGAACAGGGAGAAGCCCATGAAGACATATTTCATTTCAGCTGTAAGCATGGTTCGAATCAAGGAGAAGCTAAGGGGAGCTCGACTCTGCTGAAAAGCAGATGAGCTTCCCTGAAAACACTCTCCTGAGAAACTAAGGTAGTCTAAAAAGTAGTCCACTTCCAGGTTATATTTGATCTTATTTTCCATAACTTGCCCAATGGTTCTTAACTGAAAAGAAAAGCATGAATTTATCAGTGTTGTGCGTTTATTCGTTTATACATAAACTTTTCTGAACAACACAGCTGATCCATTTTATTCCTTTCAGCACCTTGGGCAACAGCATACCGTGAGCCGCCCAAGCAATGACTACTTAATTTGTTGCTTTTTGTGGTTGTTAAAAGAATCTTCCATCCCTATATGAGATTATTCTCATAGTATCAGCTGCATATAGCAGTTTCAGAATGTTTTATCCAAAACCCTGTTCTTACCACACCGCCATGCACGCTAATATATGCATATGATTTGGGAAGTCGCAGTGCATGTCTGAAAATAAGGCTCCCCGAAAGACCCAGTGTAATTCAAACCCTAACTGGAATTAACTCAATGTACGCATAAAAGGATTAATTTTCTCCATGGTTCAAATTATGGGGGAACTAAGGGGAGTTCAGCTCCCCTGAAAAGGAGATGAATTTCCCTAAAAACACTTCAAGGGGGAGCTCTAAAAATAGTCCACTTTCAGGTTACATTTAATTTTTCCATAAAGTTCCTGATGTTTCTTAAAGAAAATAACATTCATTTGTCAAAGTTGTGTATTTATTCAATTCATTCATTTAATTGAATTAGTTAATTAAATTTTCCGAAAAGCACAGGTCATCCGTTTCATTTCTTTCATCACCGTGATCAGCAGCATTGTTTGTTTGTTGGGTGCTGTGAGCCGCCCAAATAGCAACCACTTAATTTGCTGCTTTTTATGATATGATGTACACATGCGTGTGACTTGTGAAATCATGCTGCATGCACTAAAATAAGGCTCCCTGTATAATTTGAGGCCTGGTTTTCTTATAGATTTCTACACGATCTAACTTATTTACAACAGAAGTGATCCCCTGCTAGGCATTAGATGAAAGAATGAACAAGTTTGAAGGTTTAAAGCATTTCTGCATTTCTCAAAGCAGGAGATTACATCTATCTTTTATTAGCAGTCTGTAGAGAATCCAGAGATTCTCCAACAATGGAAAATGTGCACTGTGATTTGTGTATACCTCCCTATGGTTATGTTTTTCACAAAAACGAATAAGTAGTCAACCCTGTAATTGCCAGCGCTCCATCATGAAATACACCTAACTGCTTTAGGAAAATGAAAGTACATTTTGCTTACCAACAGCACCCTGTAATGCCCATCATCTGTTATGACTTGATGCTGCTAAGCTGCAATATTTTGCTCTTTTTCTGTGTGTGTTGGTGCTCAAACTGAAAAGTTGCTGCAGTAAAAACAGCCCCTCACCCTGCGGTTTGGCGAATTAGCTAGACTCTTATATAGTTTTAATACAAGAACGAGACTTTAAAATTTATCTAGTGTGTGAGACAGAGCAGTAACTGATCACACAGATGTCTAACACATGCGCACATATACAAACGCATGCATGCATACTCAGTCAAACATCTGTCCCCGAGTACTTTAGTAGTGAAGGAAGCTAGTTGACAAGGTGATTGATGCTGCTGCTGTCATCCTCTGACTTTTTCTACACCTTTTTCTCTCTCTGTTACAGCTTCCAAAACAGAACCCTCAGCAATAATGAACACCGGTCCAGATGCCCAGTAAATTTCACAGGAGTTGGCCTGTCAATCTACAAGCACAAGCTCACAAATACACAAATCCAAAGGAAGTGCACATGGCTAGCTAAAGAATGGAAGCATCATATGAAGGACAACACAATCGCTTGTGAATAACTTATATTGTGCTTCCATGGGAGATGACCCAGATGGTAAGAAGGTAACTGGACAATTTTATGAATTTTATGAATTTTACATTTTTTTGATGTTGTATTTCATGTAGAAGGAAAATGCTAGCCACTGCAGTTATATCTACTCTGCTACTTTGATGACCCACATAGTGAAAAAAAAAAGTCTATTATTTACATGTAAACTTAAGAGAATAAATCTTAATCAATGTATTTATTTAAACATCTCACATTTAATCAAAGCAAACCCAAACCATTCTGTGAAAATAAAATGTTTATCCAAATGAAATGTTCCAAAACTATCTGCAACAATCAGGTTGCAAATGACTGTAGAGTAAAATTGTATAGTATGAATATAATAAAGGCATTCAGACAACCAACTGCAAGGTGATTATCTGCATTAAATTGTTTTAAGTCTGACAACAACTATGTGTTTTAAATGTTTGTGTTGCTTGGAAAACATTGGGGATTTCCAAGATAGACTGATGGTCAGTTGCTTGAATGTTAACATTACTATAATTGGGGATTCTCCACAGGATATTAACATTTAAGTTAAGATCGATGTGAATGCCACATTAGGTAGCCTGATGGGACAAGAGTGCCATCTTGTGAGAAATGCTCTCCTGTTCTCTATGAGTTGCACCAGTTTCCTGGTTAGCCTTGATATAGCTTGGCTAAAAAGTTTGAAAAAAATGGTCAGATTTGGTGGTGAGGTAGAGAAACTGAGATGAGAAATGAGGCAGGAAATGGACCTTACCCAGAGAAATTGAATCATACTGCCAAAGGAAAAGATAAACAACATAGATCAATAAACTGGACTGGATTATTGACCCTGATGCACTCTGCTCAAATTCCTGCACATTGCAGACTAGCTTATGTCTTTGTTCTGAGTGGTTGTAATTTGCGTGAGTTTAGAGGTTACAAATCCAAGAAACCTCACAAAGACTTTGTACCATCTGCTAATTAACAAGCAGACATGCTTAAATCTGACCCTCTTTTTGGCCCATTTAATTAAGTAAACCAACTTTAGAACTTTCAAATATAGTCCGCTATATTTGTTTTATGGAATAATAGTCAGTGGTGGGTTTTACAAATATCCATATTATTGTTCATGAAAAAAATGTTTCTTTACTGCAATAAACAGGTCATGTGATAGACTGGCAACCTTTCTAGAGTGTAACTCTCTTACAGGATAGTTGCTGCAAGGCTCCAGCCCTCCTGCAACCCTGTATTGGAATAAGCGGGTATAGAAAATGGATGGATAAGGATGAAAATACATACATTTATCATTACCTCTTTGTTTATTAATATCTATTAATATCTATCTATCTATATTTATCAATCAGTCACTTTACAAAGCAAAGGTTGAAAATGAGAACTCTGGCCTCTTGAAAAACTACACAAAACAAAACAAAAAACAAAATGAACATAGGCTAGATCTTGTATCTCTCAAACTTTTTGTGAACTTAAACCAAGTCTTGTGACTATCCTCCATTATTTTTCATACTTCTCTTTTCACCCTTTACTTGGTTAGTCACATGATCATCATTAAATTAAGCTGAGGCATGCCAGACATTACCAACATACATGGCCTCAATCAATTTTATTTTGTGTCGCTATAATGGTGATGCAAGAAAAGGTTCCATTCTGAAAAGGATTTAATCATGAAAAGATGGCCACCTAAAAAATAACAACATACGCCAAACAAGGACCAACAACAGGGAAATAAAGAAAAAAGCACAAACACATTGTGAAGGAAGATGTTAGCCTGAAAACAGACGGAGTTTGCAGTAAAAGCTTTGATTATAATTGGATGAATAATTTGAGAATAATGATAATGTTCATAATAACGTACTGGTACCATTTTATCTGAACCTAAAGCGGTCAGCAGTTGGCTGCATTGGAAAGAAAAAAACTTGTTTTTTTTTTCTTTTCATTTGAATTTCAGTGTTTGAACATCAGTATTTTCTTTCTGTGGACAAAATGATTTGTTTAGTTATATAGCTACATGTGAAACATGTAGATATTTCCTAGGAAAGCCAGAACCTGGCTCAACAGGAGATGCTGATCATGAAACTGGCATTCATTTTTTCTTCTTCTTCTTTTTTTTAGACAGGTCCCAGACCACAGCCACCCTTTTCTGGTCATTTATTTGACAAATCTGTAATTTTATTTTCATCAAATACTCCAGTAATCGTAATCTTGTCTCTTCATGGGGTTTAATAGCGCTATAAAACCAGGAGGAATTTGATCAGAGGTTCTGTTCTGTCATGAATCTCAACATTCAGAGATATTTTCGCTTCATATATGTGCTTCTGTGAATCCTTGTATGTGAAGACAGAGACAGGAACCTGGAGGCAAAAAAAAAGGAAAAAAAAGAAAAGAAAACAAAGAGAGGGTCAATGGAAGAGACCAGTGATTTTTTCACCAAATGCCACTGGAATGTTTGGCATCTTTTATCTTCAGCAGTCACAAACATTGCTGTGGGACGAGGGGCTAATAGGTTGAGGAGCTCAGTGACCGCCTGGATGGATGGCTGACTCGTTGACTGACTGGCTGACTAGCATAGGGCTATTTCATCTATCTGCTCGCCTTTCCTCCTGTCCCCTACACTGTGTGTGTCTGTCTGGTTGTCAGGCCCATTAGCTCATTAGGCAGAGTATGTGATTGGAATAAGAACTAAGCCTTAGTAATCTCTCGTCTGTGACACACACCGAGAAGCACAGCAATCTTGTCTTTGACTCTTTGTCTGTGCTTGCCTTTTTCCAGTCTTTTTGCACCCTATTCTTATTGTTGGTCCATCTTGTCCTCTTTATACTCTCTTTTCTATTACTTGTTTTCCTCTGTTTCTTTGCTGTTCCCTCACTCCCCGCAAGTCGCTGACTCTTCCTCCTTTTCTCAATGTCTCTCTGTGCCTTGGAGTTTCTTTCCTACTACATCAAATACCTCCATTATGGATGATGAAATACAGATAATAAAGACCATAAAAAGCAGGAGAAAAAAGTCTAAATTGATGGTTTAAATATACCCCCTTTTATCCAGAGCTCCACACAGTTGTAGTAGAGGACTAGCTATGGATTACATTGAATGATCACTTCTATGAATTGACTTTAATTTTCTCTCACACAAAATTCTCACACAAATTAGCATGGTGGTCCTACAAGTGGATGCAGCTGGCAAAATTTGGAGGCATGGCTTAATTCTAAACAGGCATGAGTATCCATCAACATATTATGAACATCAGGCTAATATACCGTATAAATTTTTTAAAAGGCTGCAAATGACTATGAACAGCTTCCAGTAAACATAATGCCCGAAGCTGCACAGAAGAATATCTCCTTTCCTTACTTTCAACCATTAAAAAGTTATTCGCGTTCATGCTTGAAAGATGCTTAGAAAGTCATTTTATTGATGGAGTAATTACCATAAATATTGAGTGAACAGCAAAGCTGTATATAATCTGCATCAGGGCCTTCAATTGCAGAAATGTCAGGGTTGATCTCACTATCTAAATCAACAGCAACAGCTGGAGTTGCTAAATTATATTTCACCAAAGCTTTGTTGTGATTCAGAGGTCACTGTTCTGCAAAAACTGACCAAGTAGGAATCCTCAGTAAGCAAGGCTGCCATTGTGCTGCCCTTGAGAGAGTAAAACATACCATATACATAATAATCTTACAGGACAACACGACCACAATAGAGCCCAGGTCCTGTGTGCAAAGTTTCAAACCATCTCAAACTAAAGAGTGTGTTGCACTTCCCATCTTGTATCTAACCTACACAGGACACAGTCATAGCTTTCTGTGCTTTCTCAACTCCCTCCTCCTCCTCCTTCTCTGTTTTCATGACTTTGACTGTCAGTTTTTCTCACTTGCTCTCTCTCTTAGCTGTTTCTTTCTCTCTGTAAATTATCTCTTCGTCTTTGACTTCTGTTTACATGTCTCTTTCTCCTTCTGTCTCTGTCTTTTCGTCTCTTTTTTCGTCTTTGGCTATTGGTTCCTATGGTGACAGGTCTCCAGTGCGTTCTGTTCTGTTGCTATGGTAACTGACCTACAGTTGAAATTGTGCTCTCTGATCCTTTTGTCCTGTCATAAATGCATATGTGTATTTATGTGTATAAGTATATTTCTTTAGCTTCAGGCTGACAGTGAAGTGCATCATTCATATTATCTGTATCCTTCTGAGATTGAACTTCATATCAGACATATTTGCATGATAGACAAAAAAAGAACAGACCAATGGACAGAAGGTCAGATTAATTAACTTCAGTGAGTCAGCCTGGCAGAACTGATGAATTTCTTCAATTTATCCTTTCATACAAAATTTTGTTCCACTTTCGTATCTGCAGATGGAAATGATCGAAGTTAACTGGTATATCAATATTTCAAAATGATTAATAAAGTACATCAATTGAAAATCTATTGTAAAACAAGCAAACATTCATTATCAACTTATTAAAGGGATATATTTAATTTTGTTAGATTCGAAGTTCTATGTAATGTTTATGAATAATCATTATCATTAATAATCATTATAATGTGTCGTCATAATCATTTTCATATAGCAGACAGCAGTTCTTTCAGACTGGATATCAGGAGGCAAGGCAAGCTAAGCTAAATCCACTCAGGAGAAGCCACGATAAGACCAATAGTTTTGTCATCTACAACAATTCAGACCTCAAAATTTTCACAGCAGTTCATGTGATCACTGTGGAGTTTTACACTTTATCTAAGAGGTAAAACAGACAACAAGCAGAACCTGGGCCCTGATTTATCATTCGTTCGTAGAAACGTTCCTAAATTTCATCTTACAAATGAAATGTAGAATGTGTGTAAGTACAAAAAAATCCGGATTTATCAACCATGCGGAGGCAAGTCGTATGCATGGTGGTAAGTAATCAGCTGTTGATAAATCTCACATGTTTAAATCACCTGCTTGTGTCCGTTCATGGTCATTGGGATTCAGAAACACCCTCATTTAACCATATATAGACAACACATCCCTTTAGAAGTCACATGGAAACCTTTGCGTTTGTCCTTGAAGTGGTGGGGAGAAAGGAAGAAGGAATTTCATCTGAGCTTGAAGCCAACCAATGATCTCTGTTTAGTTCACTCATTCAAGTTCAGATAACATTTTAGCAAAAGTTTTACCGTTGAAATTGTTTTTAGCTTTTTTTCTTTTTTTTTTGCAAACAGCCCCATAGTCGAGAGTATCTGCAGCTGAATGTGGACAGAATCAGAACTTCCTCCTTAATGTTGTATTTTTATCTTGAGGTCTTTGGTTTACCTCAGTTGGTTTTACATGTTTTGTAGAGATGAAAGGGACTTAATTTGACATAACTTGCACATATATTCCCAGCATCAGAGCATCAGCACCGCTTTCATCTGATGTTAATTCCAGAGAGATAAATGCGTTTCGGTCCGGTGAAAAGACGCATCCAGCGCAGATGATGTAATGCAGCGGTGATGGACAACCTGTCTCCTCTCATGCAGGTGACCAAAACCACTTGGACATTCACTGGAGTAGTCATTACTATAACTTTGCAACACTGATCCCATATCACAGTAAAACTAACAGGATCTCAATCGGGAAGCAACATCTGATCAGAAATTATGTCAGTGATCAGATCAGCTGATCGTCTGATGACGCTTACATCTGAGTGCAAAGTTTGGAAGATTATTTGTTAACGTCAGATTGATATTGCTCAGTTCTCACCTGTATCACGGATAAATGAGGGCCCTGGACCGTACTGTAGATCACTAAAAGCTTTCTGATCCAAAGGATGTGTGGTGTAAAAATCCAAAGTATACCTCTTTCCTCTATAAAATTTTTAAGGTTTGAGTTGTTTTGGATGTTGAAAAAATCATGACCCCATTTTAAGTTGCTTTTCACCTTAGCTATTCTGTCAGAATGTGTGTGTGATTCTCTAAAAGTCTTATTAGTAAGTAACCCCCACAACCCTAGTTCAAAATCTAAAAATGAAGGGGGGAAGGAAATTTCCCATAATGTTGATAAGGCTAATGTGTTAGCAACATTAGCATCGATTTAGAACTGTAGCTTATTTATTTATGCTGATGTCACTATCAAAACTAAAGGCAGATTAAAAAAACAGAGGTTAGTACAAATGAAATTAGAGATACATTTGAATCCTTGAATGAAATTTTGAAATATTTCCTATGAATCGTTTCTCCAGGACTGAATATTAATGTATAAAGGTTTCCTTTTCCTAAATATATTGAATCTGCACACCTTTCCTATGTTCATGCTCATATGTGTATGTTCATAGAGAGTCTGCCAGGAATCCAACACCCCTGGAGGAATTTGGAATTCAGTGCCTTGTTCAAGGGCACTTTAGAACTGTTATGTGCACAGCCACTTTTCATTGAAGAATACATCATCCTTTCAAAAACTTTTCTTCACAAGAGAAAGAAAAGAGGGTTGGCAGTGAGTGCAGTGTCATTACTCTCAATTGTGATTCAGTGCCTTGTTCAAGGGCACTTCTACAGGGAGCCACCAACGGATGCTAACACACACCAGAGACAAGAGACTTGTCAGGGCTGGGAATTAAACTAGCACCCCTCCATATTACACTCAAATGCTATATCTTCACTTACATCTTGTTCTTTATGCCATCCAAGTGAATAAGTCTATATTAAAGCACAAGGCCACAGCATAGTACACATATTCACATCACAGAGGATCCAGTGCCTTGAGAAAGCTGAGTAGAGAGGTTTAAAATATCATGGGATAGTTCAATTTCAGAGCAGGATTAAAAGATACAAAACAAGAAAATAAAAAAGTGGTGTGTTCTTATTGTCTTTCAAGTAATAACAAGTAGATAACAATGGTAACCCTACTAGATGTGCAAAGGTATGGTACTTTTTTACATAAAACGACAGCTTCTCAGTAGTAAAACAACTGATCTAATAAGGGCTGTAGGAGAACTAAGGATTAAGCAGTCAGTAGCATAGGTAGGACAGATGTGGTCTCTAAAACTGTCACTGTGCACCACAACTGGAGTCTTTTAAACAACAGGTGCTTGCTTATTTCTGGTCATCTTTAAGGCATGGGTGTATAAAGGAGCACTCTGAACAGTTGGCATTACTCCAGTCCAGATATTTGGAGCAACCACAAGTCAGTGGAGGTTCTAAATGATGGTAAATAAATAATAAGCCACACTGGTTTCTTCAAGTGGTCAGGGACAGTGAAAGTTGGAATAGAGTTTACAGTTTTATCTGATATCAGGAAAAACATGTGAACCATGTGGTGAGTAATATTTTTTTTTTGTAGTGTTTATCTCCACATAGTAATGCAAATGCCTATGTTTAAAAGATACACCGAAAACTTACGAAGTAATTTGATATTTATAATTATGTCAGTTTGACTGCATTTAAGAAAGTTAAGTTTGTTTCTTCAGTCTTCTTCTGCAAAGATAGGTGATGAGCCTGATTTTGTTACTGCTAATGGCAGATTGTTATATCCAGTTTCTACTCTCCCTGGTTTGTTCCTCGCTGACTCAAAAGTTAATTGGTTAACAAGGCAGGGAAGGCTGTGGAGGCAGGGTTAATGTCTGATATGCTAATTATCACCATAGAAACACAGTCACAGCAGGAAGCAAGAAGGCAGTGACTAATGGATCACTCATCTGATATCCCATTCAATTTCTGCCTCTCTCTCTTTCACACACTTAATTTTTCCACACGCTCACTCATCCTGCTGTCACTCACTCATGCCCTGTGCGTTCTCTCTCTATATCCTCTATCTTTCTTTCTTATTTTTTAGGTTTACGCTTTCCAAATCTGTGCAGCAATGCTAAAAAATGAAATCGGCCTTATCTTGAAATCTGGAGTCACAGTAAAGCAAGAATAGTGCTAAAAAAGTCAGGGACAGAATGTTACAATAACACTCAGACAGGGACAGAACACAACAATAAATAATGCATAAATAAAATCTCTTAGCGGCCACTAATCTCCTTCCAAATTCCACATTGCTTAAATGTTTGATTCATGCATTCAGACACATTTTCATGACTCTGTCAGTATGAAGTGACAAAAGCCTTAAAGAAGTGCCTTTAAAGTATTAATGAAAACACACAGTTTCCACATGTGTCCCTGTAAGTAACAATATCCTGCATCTTTTTCCAAACTTTTCTTTTATGTCAGTTTTTTTTTTTACAGAAGTTTGTCAAAACAAAAAGATGAGAGACCTCTCCCTAATTATAAGCTTGTTAAACACTGAGACAGCAGACACGCCCTCTTCTACATCCTCAAGATAGGAGGGGAAAAAAATGATTAGACAGCATGCATTTAATGTTGATGGCACACAAAGCTGAGGAATTTTTAATGAGAAGTGTAGATAACTTTGTTACAATCCACAGATGTCCCATAGCAGATGATACTTATTAGGAAAATTATAACAGTAGGGAACACAAATGTTCTGTCTTTGCTCCGTTTTAAAATCCCTGAGTAAAATACTTACATTTATTGTTTCTACAAACCTCAGATACTTATAATCGGAACATTTCTAAGCCAAAGGGGCCCACTACTACCTCATCACATCGGGCGTTTTCTTGTCAGGAGCATGCAGGGTTTTATAATGTCATATTTTATGCTAAATCATCATCTTTCTCCACCCTGAAGCAATCATTTTGAAGTGTAGCTGATAACCAAGTGGTTTTGGTCTCTAAACTTATCCAAACATTGAGTGACAACAAAAATAAAACATTATTATAAATAAAGAAGAGATAGATAGATAGATAGATAGATAGATAGATAGATAGATAGATAGATAGATAGATAGATAGATAGATAGATAG
>JAOXYM010000001.1:22327015-22343565 GCA_028567055.1 Leptatherina wallacei
CACCAAATTACATGATTAATGCTTGGTTTTTACAGACAAACTCCGCCAAAGTGTCCCGCAGCCCCTCCCGTTAAAAATATAGAGAGAAATAAATCAGAGTATATATATATATATGGAAATGAATAACAATATAAATTTATATAAGTAAATAAATAAGTATATATATAGGGAAATAAGTAAGGATATGTATAGGAAAATGAATAAGGAAATATATATGAAAATTAATAAAATAATATAATCAAGTGAAAATAAATAGCTAAAAGAATATAAAAATGTATTTATTTGTTTTATGTATTAGTCTATATATGTTTTTTAATATATTTTCTTATTCTTTTCCAGATTTATTCTTTATTGTGGCACTCCTATCATTCCATATCCTGCATCGCAACCCGATGGCTGTGGTGCGGACCTCTGTCTTTCCTGATCTGGATGGTTTCCAGTGGCGGCGGCCTCTGTGGTCATGGGTGGGCTGGCTCTTGGTGTGAACGGATTCCCAAGATATCGTTTCCGCACTGCAGTATCAAGCCAGATTTCTATAGATTTTTTTATTTTTATTTCCATTTTAATGTTCCATTGAAGAGACAGAAGGGTGGGGGGTGAATGTATGTTGTGTGTTTGTGAGAATGAATGTGAGAGAGATTATGATCAGGTGGGTGTTTTTAAAATTGTCAGTTGGTTTGTTTCAGCTCGTTCATCTCTCATTGGTGCTCCTGACAGTTGTTGGCTTTGCCTTCCTGTGGGGAACATGAGATATTCTGTTGTGTGTCTATACAAGTGTAGCCGGTTGTCCCGATTCTGGTAGGATTGCATTGTTTTCCATATGGTGTTTCCTTGTCTCTTTTTTTCTATTTATTCCTTTCTTTTATTTATTTATTCATTTTATTTATTTATTCATTTTATTTATTTATTTTTATTTTCCTGTTCTTTTCTGTTCTCTTTATATCCTCTTTTTGCCCCCTTCGGTCAAGTCCAGTAATATTGTATAAATTTAGTAATAAACAAACAAAAATAAATAAAAAGAAAGAAAAATTTTGATTATCAAGAGGAGCTTTATACATATAAAGCCCCTCTTGGAAAAGTACATTTACTCAACACAGCAGCCAGACCATCATTCTGCTTGCTACAATGCTGGACAAGACAAGTAAAAATAAATGAAAATAAAAAATGAAATAAAATTAAATTTTACTATGGCAAATTTATACAACTACAGATATTTCTACAAGGGAATAATGAAGGAATATTCCACACCTGTATATAAAATATCTTCTTAGTTGTTCGATTACATCTGAGCCTCTGAGATGGAGGGTTCTACATATTAAAGAGCTGTAATTCCTAAAGCCCTCATCCACTTACGACGTGAGTACTCTCAAATTAAAGCTGAGTCTTTTTGAGCACATATTCATCACATAAATGTAACTTTAATATATCCTGGTAAGCAGCTATAATAACCTCAAAAAATGAATTTGAGTCCAAATGGTTTGTTTTTTTCTTTTGCATCAAAGCCTAAACTGTCAGGACTCAGCAGCATCCCTTTCTGCCCACCCCACACATAGAAATAAAGTACATAGTCTTTTAAGCTGCAGTCTGTCAAATCACATAAACGATTTAGATCTTTATTTGCACCAATAATTATCTGTTAATGACAGAAAATAACCTGCACAAAAAGAAAATCTATTAAAAAATACATATTGTCACCCTTTTCTGCCTCCTCCTGTCTCTGTAATTGCATCTCTATTGTCTGTTCTTCTTTCCATCTTTCTGCCTAGCCATCTGAATTTACCTCATTCACTGTCGTTCTCATCCATCTGTCCCTGCCTCCCGCTTACTCCTCATCCTGTCTCAGAGTGTTGAGTCACTCCTTGGGGCTGAGGCAGAGTGCGCAGAACAATCCCTCTGTCTCCAGCCTATCAGCCGTCCTTTGATAGAGCCGCAGTTATTGATTAAAATGTCTGAGAGCTCGTCCCTCTGGGGCCAGGAAGCTTAATTCAACCCTCTCCCTTCACTCTTCACACTCACTCTTCCTCTCCATATCTCTCTCTTTGCCTACCCACCCCCCTCTTTTTTTCTTGCTGCCAATCCAGATAACTGATTCATTGATTGGCACATTGCAAATGCTGGCATTTGCTCTCTGTTCTACTGAACATGTGCATGTCCAGATGGATGTGACACTCTTTGAATCAACTAATCAATAGGTCATATCACTGTATATTTCTTATATAGAGCACATATTTCATTGGCATCAAGGAAATTGTAATATCTTACCTTTGTAAATACTACCGGATCATGTGGCTGAACCAAAAAAGGATTTTCCAGGGTAAAGAGTTTTTTTCTCTCATCGATGAATATTTACACTTTTAATGTCATTCATGATTTTGACTGATGAAAAGACAATGAAAACAAATTTGCCTAAGACTGTGTAATATAAGTGATTGAAATATGCTAAGATTGTTTATTGTTATTGCATTTACTGTTAAAAGCAGCCATAATTAATCTTTATTAATCTTTTTTAATAGATCATTTTGATCAGTTCACTAAATGTCCAGTTTATCAGACATACCATGCTAAACTAATTCACTGTAATCCATGCAGATTAATAGATGTCACCATGTTTTTTGGGGTCCTCTGTCGCTGACGGCTGCTTTACATTGAGAGGTGTTTTGAGACTGACTATAAGAAGCAGTTCTTGATATGTGATGAAAAAGCTTTACAAAATCCAGCTTCCACTATCTATTGAGCACACTTGACTTGTTTCTCAAGCAGGAAACCAGAATATTAAAACATTGCTAATCACACAAAGATAGATATATAGAGATAGATAGATAAATACTTTATTGTTCCCTGGAGGGAAATTGTAATGATAATAAGATGGGATTCATAACAGAACTCTAAAATGAGACTAAATCAGAGTGAATATACCGGTAATTCAGTGTTTTAATCACAGCGGGTTCATAAAAATGTGTTTAAAAAAATTTGATCATTTAGAGCTGACCTACTGTGAAAACCCAAACAATAGTAAAATAAACTGTCAGATAGACACAGAAAAGTAACACGGACAGATTGCGTTGCTTATGATATAAGCAATTATATTTTCTGTTGTCAAATCAATAATAAACGTTTGACAGACCAAGGTGATAAGATGAAAACAAAACTATAAGTGTCTTTTCAATATGATATTGTGCAGACACGCTCTTCTTTTTTTCAGAAACCCAATGTGTCGGCAACAGAACTTGAAGATACGAAATGTTCCTCCATACAGAAAGATATTGATTTATAACTTCAGATACGTTAGAGTTGCTTAGCTGTCTCATATGTTATGTTGCCAGGTGATGGGTTGATGCACCTTGTATTTGAGGTGTTCTGTGTTTTAAATCTGAGCTGCTAGTTGATGGATTGAGAGGCACATTAAGTGCTGGCTAAATGCCCATTATTCCCTCCTAATAAAGTAAATGACTACCATTCTGTTGATAGAAGATGCAACACAGCAGTTACCTGAAGAACACATACACTTAGTTACAAAAGCCTGGTTTCCTAGGTGATGCATTTACAACCCTACAGACATATTGCAGCTGCTAGAGAACACTGAAGCAATATTGAACAAAGGAGCAATCTCGCAGGTTTTCCTTCTACACACTCGATTTTGCTTCTATAGGAGCCGTTTCGATAATCTCTCACAAAATACAAAAGCCATTTTTGTTTTGACTGGTTTAGTTTTAAGGGTTTTTCTTATATGTGACCATTTGTTTTTATCAGTTTTGTGTATTCAACAGAAACCTGATGTATTTTTGTACATAAATACAAAATGTAATCAGTGGATTACGATGTTTATTTCTTTCTCTCCTCTTTAAATTATTCTTCAGTGTTGTTTTTCAGCTTTCTATAAACCTTTAACTCAACCAACATGCAGTTGGTTGTTGGTTGTGTTTCTGACAAAGTCTCAAGTCAAATTGACTGAGTCACAGTTAAATTTAGTTTACTGTGTCTCTCTTTTACACTTTTCATTGCGCACATGCATACATCCACATGTGTACACACATAAAGTATTCGTACTCACACAATGACAGAACTTCTCTTTAGGTCAGTTGTTCCAAGACCTGCTCTATGTTTGTTGTTCGGTTGATCACAATTTAATACTTATTCATCGTGTCGGAAAATACAAGCAAATCCTTGAAATAAATTACAAATTTTTCAAAAATTGATTGGCAACACATAGAATCCATTTGAACAGACAACAAAGTAGCTGAATCGAAACACCACACACCTGCAGTCTAGATTCACGACCCCTGTGTCTATAATAGCCATTGAATTTGAAGAGTAAAGAGCTGGCACCCATGAGTATTACTTCCAGGCATTAAAAATCCTATTGGGTACAGGAACAAATTAGTTTTTATATCTGTTCACTTTTCTCAGGTCCCTCAATCTTAACACTGGAGGGAAATAGGTAGTAGTCAAAGAAGAGACAAAATGTGTTGTCTCAGAGACTATTTTCTGGCCTGCCTAATACCCCACTCATAAAAGCCCTGGATGGATGGGTTTAACTTGACACTCATGAACTCCTGAGCTGTTGGCAAAATGCTAATGATTTGTGATTGAAGTTGCAAGTCCACAAATAACTTGCTCTGCATTTTCAAAAAAAAAAAATCCCTCTAGTATTTGGAATCATAATGCAAGATGGCTGCATATGCATTTCTTTCCAGAATCCGGAGACGTAATTGCTTTTTTATTTTCCAAGCACGTTTTTTTGTTTTGTTTTGTTTGTTTGTTTGTTTGTTTGTTTGTTTCACACACAAAACAGGCTTTACATTTAAACTTCCTGAAAATCCTGTTCCTGTTCAAGACAATTCAAAGTGGTTTACATAAAACATTAAAAGCATTACAGATAGTGCAAAGAAAGCATTCAAAAGTAGTAAAAGGCATCAACAAATAATTAAAATCACAATAAAGTAATAAAAAATAAAAAATTGATTAAAAGCAGGATAAGTTCATGGTATACTGTGTAACTTTTGGCCACTAGGGGGCTAAACCTGTAACTTCCCACAGGCCTCCTCAGACACCGTGTTCACCTTCTTACTTTGTTCAAATTTGACAAACTTTCAAGGGAAAAGTTGCATGAAGCACAGCCCACTGTTTTATAGCTGTAGAGCAAAGCGCTGCAGGTCACATGATCCCATGAGAGAAGGATCCGCTCATGCAAAGTTACAATGTCTGGTTTCTGAAGAGGGCAGCCCCCTTGGAGCGCCGACACGTGTCAAACACCGTATTAACCCCATAAATTATCAATTAATACGCATATTAGTCTAATATTTGGGTCAAAAGTTAAAAATTTTGGGAGAAATTACAGGTTTAGGATCCCTAGTGGCCAAAAGTTACACAGTATCTATTTAAAAGATGCCGTGCAGATTTCATCCATAGGTGCATGAGAACAGAATTTTTTTCTTTGTCCTTGTTTCCTGCCTGCCTCTTCCAAGCTGACAATAAGTGCAAAGCTGAAATGACTAGTCAATGAACACAACAATTTCAGCTAATCAATAACTAATTTCAATAAGTCTCTTATCAAAGAAGTTAGTCATCCTTTCAGCTTCTTGGATGTGAAAATGAATGTTGAACAAAATATAATTTAAAGACATCAAATTTCATTCGAAACTTTTTTCAGATGTTTAACAGATGGAAAAACTAAAAGATTATATGGAAAACTATCTTTTATGAGAAGGCTGAAAGAAATTGCTACAGACACTAAATAGTGGTCTAAAAAGATTATAAAAACAATGTTGAGTACCCACCATCAAAAAGAGTAACCTCTGTACAATGATGTTGTACACTGAATTGTCTTCCAAACGAAACATTTGTCCATCTAGGAAACTGTAAGTCATTTGCTCTTTTCACTGTATTGCAAAATGGGGATTTCTGTGCTCTTCTCACTAAAAACTACCAACATTCCTCATTTATGCATCATTAGGCTGCAGATAGTTTTAAGTGAGTCATGATGATGTGAGTTTATAAAAAGATTTCACCTTGCTCAAAACCTGAGGAAACAGCCACTCATCACACATAATATCATTCAGAACAAAGTTTACACCACATCGCTGAATATATGACTATTTCTGTTGCTGCTGTGCTCTACAGAATGGTCGACAATACTCCGGTTGCACACTAGACATGGAAGCTAAAGGGTGTTGATATGCAAGGATAAGATGATTATCATGTTTACCAAATGAGACTGATCTCTATTTTGAGTTGTAATAAACTGTGATGGCTGCAAAGACGATTTCATGGATCAGTATAAACAACTATCTGAGTTTATAAAATGTGACTTCCTGAATTATTGAGAGGGGCACCGAATCTGTGGTGACAACAGTCACCGACGCAGTCATGAGGTGAGACGTCCACAAAACATCACGTGTCAAATGCTGCACTACTCCAGATCTAAGTCTGATGCATGGCTGAGTATCCTGAGTATTTCTGATGGCTGTAGAAACAGTCAACGGAAAACTAACATGCATGTAAAACAAAAAATGGTCATAAGGCTCCAGACTATTTCCAGTAGTAACACCAGTGCTTCCTAACTAAACATTTTAATAGCACCAGCACAAAATTTAAAAGAACCAATAGAATCAAATTAAACTTTAACTATAATTTATTTTTTATAGTCTAACTACATTTCTGATAAACAGACTATTCAAAGGAAATATCAAAATAAAGTTTTAATGTATTTGAAAAAACAAGTGGCAGAGAGAAGCAGATCATCAAGTCAACTGCAGCACTGAAACGGTTCTTAATTTAAAAAAGAAATTTATAAAGAAAGAATATTTTTGTAGGTTGTTTATTACACAATATTTATCAGTAATGCACTCAAGATGGAAATACGTTATCAGTTTATTCCATTAAGTATAGATGGACTTGGATTCATTTAAACTCATTCATTTAATTTCTGTGACCAACTTGGCAAAAATGTAACCCATTACTGTAATCTAGAGAAAAACAGAGCATCCTTTACTCTGTAGTAGGATGCATTAAATTATACCGTCATTTCATTGCATTATGCAGACATATAAGTACAATCCTTATTTGCACACGCTGTAGGTCATTGCAAATGATTAGTTTTCTCATGCTTGTTGTAATACTTCACAAATTTCTTATATTCAAGCTTGTGATCGGGTCACTATTGCACTTCTTAAATATTAGACCACACAGAAAGCTCAACATCTTGGAGGAAACTATTTGTAAAACTCGGGAGATGACATAACTTTATGTGCAAATCCTTGATTTTATCAACTGCACATTTCATTTCGGGAGGAGTACATTTTAGCCCATTTCAACACATGACATGCCTCATCCTATTTTCATGAGAAATTTGGTGCTGCCTTGTCACAGGAGAGTCCCAGTGATTTGGGGATTTTGAAAAATTAATTACAGCAGAAGGTGAGGTCATGCAATCTCACTCCAACCCCACATCATTGTGATGACAAAAGCCTCCTGTCAGTTGTGCACTGTTTTAGTCATACATGACATGCATTCTTGAAAAAGGTTGTTATTTTCCATCATGCTGTTTAAGTGGACAATGAGGGATGCATTTTTATGTCACAATGGTTTCTTACAATTGACTCTATAAAGCAAATCAGCCCTAGCTGTGCCCCCAACAATAAATAACACAATATACTGTATCATGTAGCATTAACAGGACAGGAGAGCATAAAATCAGATCACTAATCTCAGGATGTGAGGATTCCCACAAATTAGGCCAACAACATGATACTCTTGCCAAATGTGCAAGCATCAGTTTACATCCTACAGAGCTTTCTATCACAGTGATGCACAGGCAACACGGTGGAAAACCACCCTGACTACTGTCACAGTCACCTTTCCTGACAGGACAAGTGACCTGCTGTACAACTCGAGGAATGATGAAATGTGACCCATTTCCATATCTGAAAATATATCACTCAATACAAAATTAAATATACCGTAAATGAGTTTATTATGATATGTTAGAATTGAACATTTTAACTTAATTTTGCTCCTTGTCCTCAATCTGAAACATCTCTCTTTACACTCCCACAGAAAAGAGGATATGCCGACACTTTCCTACTCAAAGCTGTACTGATTTCCCAAAGAGTTGCTTTGAGGACATCACATGTTAATAAGCATATTAATCAAGACAGCTCAGATCCAGGGAGATTTTCTTTGATACACCAGAAAAGTAGTTTGATTTGTTGCTTGTCACTTTTCAGAATTAATGTCACTGTGTGAATGTTTGCGAGTCAGTAAATCACTGATGTGAATGACAAGTTGGCAGTGAGAGAAGAGAAGAGAAGAGAAGAGAAGAGAAGAGAAGAGAAGAGAAGAGAAGAGAAGAGAAGAGAAGAGATTGAAAGCAACATGATATAGGTGATAATACTCTGTTGAATGTTGAATGTTTACATCTAAGCAACACTATCAGTTACAAAGCAGGGGATGTACACTTAATCCTCAAGATATAGAGCAGTGCAATTGTGTGGCCATTACTGATGCTTCCATGCGTGGGCCCAGGAGGTGTAGGCTGCCAAGATAACCATGACAGAATATGTCACATGCATAACCATCACACCACATCCACATATAGCTCCATGGATGAATATTATGATGTAGCTGCTTTCTATAACAGACTGACTGGATTAACTATCACTTCACTCACAGGGACACTGTTGAAAATTAGTTTAGATTAATTCTTGGTCATACATTGAAAAGAGAGGTAGAGGTCACAGTGTTGTGCCACCGTGCTATGGTACTATTGAAGAGACTCCTGTTCAACTTAAGCCATGTCTTTTTCACTCAGTGACAAAAAAGGAAAATGAAAAACTTCTCTGACTGCTTTAGCTCCAAATAGATGATGACATCATATATATACACGGTACCAGTCAAAAATATAGACACACTTTAACATTAAATGTGATGGGGAAATGTGTCCAAACTTTTGACTAGTAGTGTGTGTGCATGTGCGTGCGTGTGTGTGTGTGTGTATGTGTATACCTGGTGCCCTACGTGCTGTGCATGATACCATGTGGTGGGAGCACACATGGCAGAACTGTATAACGTACACTTAACTTTTTTTTTTTATAATTTCACATTACACAGTAATTTGAGTATCGTTATCATTTGTTCTTTGTAGCTCAGGAGGGAGAAAAGTTGTCTGCAGGTCAGGAGGTTGGTGGTTTGGGCCCAGGGTTCCCTAGATCACATGTCAAATTATCCTTTGCCAAGACACTGAAACCCATGTTGCCATATTTATTTCTGAAATTGTATGCCTTCAATTGAATACCATCAAGTAAAGACAGTCATGAAGAATCTGCCATTAGGTAGAGTTACTTTACAAAGATTCAGAGGTAAGTGGGATTTGCTGGATACCATATTTCCAGGACTGACAGCTGGATTGTAAGTCAAGTGGACTTAGACTTAAAATTCCTTTATTATCATTCAGAATAAACCCCATACAGTTTATATTCTATGAAAAAATTTCAAAGTAAAGCACTCACTGCTTGAATCCTTTTATTTATTTATTTTTTGTTTCCAAGAAAGAAGTGGGCGTATAATATCACATATCAGTGTTCCTTTTTTTCTGTGCTTTTGAGTCATTACAGGAAACAGGTGCCAGAACTCACAGAAATAGGTTGGATGGAAAAATTAAGTTAATTTCTGAATTATGTACCAACTACAACTCTTGTTTGTGCATTGCTGCATATATTACAGACAGTTTTTTTCTTCTTCTTCTTTTTAAAGATGTACATGTGGTTAAAAGGAGTGGGCTTACTGAAGCCAAACATCTCTGCTGTTATTACAGAAGAAGAATTATATAGAGAAAAGAAATGTTGATCATTCACTACTGTAGCTTTCAAAGCTAACAATGTTTAGATCAGGGATGGTCTGGATGGGTGTGTTTAGATTCTTGCACCTATGGTCATTTTTTTGGTAACAGCATTTGCATTGTTAGCATTTGTGCAAGGAGTAATATCATATCTACAGTATTGGTGCCTGTATCACTTGGTGAAAAACCAAACACGAATCATCATGGAAAAGAGCAACTATTTTGGTGCAGACAGATGGACATAATATTTTGGTGCAATCATATCACTGTTGCTCAAAAGAGATAAAAGAAAAAGAAATAGAAGAAAGAAAGAATAGAGAGAAAATATTGGATATGAACATTGACTGTATTTTAAGTAATAGAGCAGCTGGTCAGAAGTCTTTGACTCCTGTCAAGTTGAAACATATATAGTGGAATGGAAGAGAAAACAAGAACATGATGTGGATGACAAGACCAGTCAACAGTCTCATTCTGTGAGTCTTAGTTAGCACTGTCTCTGATTCGGGCCCCTGCTGCTATGTCTTGCTCTGCATGCATTATTAAGTATGCTCATATAAATCACGTCACAGTTGGGTCATGTCATGTCTTTCAGTACTGGCTCATCCCTTTGACCCAGATGTGATAAGTTTCAAATCATGACGCAGCTGATTTAAGACATCGTGGATAAAATAATGGCATAAAGTTAAAAAGATAATGGTGAGTGTGTGTCCATCCTTCTTAATTTTCACCTTATGATACCATGTTTGTCTATGATTAAACTGTAAGTAATTATAAGAAATGCTTAACAAAATAATGAAATGAACTGATTCCATGACAATTGCTCACAACACTAGTAGAGGAGGCAAATGCTCACAAATTGTTTTATAATCTATACTTGCATACAAAAAATGATGGTATACAAATATACAAATATGAAAAATGTTCACATATCAATTTAATTATGAAAATGGGAACACATATTTTCAAAACCCAATGTATATTGATTTCCTTTTTAGTACTATCACACCTAAGGTCACACTTTATTTCACACACTGGTGAGACAAAGTTAAAAAGGCAATTTATAGTTACTGCTTGTATACTCCTTTGGTTGGTCTTACCTATTACACCTAATTTCACACTTTATTCATCACATATCACACCTATTGTTTTGAGTATTCCCATGACATTATTACAAATCTTTGGTCCCTTTATAGATGAGTTGCTCAGAATAAAAAAAAAGCTCCTGAGTTGTTAGAGCAGTTCTGCACTCACTGTGTTGAGTACTTTTGAGCAGTTCTGGTATAAGATGAGCTAGGACCTGTGTCCATATATATGGATGACAGGACAGACCCTGTGGCAATATACAGTCATTAAGCAGTATTTGATAGTCGCATTATCATGGTTATCTTTAAGATTACCATTCTATTTGTCAGGGAGATGTTTTTTCCATCTGCAGTCCCTGAAACACAAAAACTATTACACATAGAAAATGCAAAGCGCACATGCAGATAAAAGTAAACAGTACATTGCATAGTAAAAAACAGTGAAATAGTAAAGAAAATACAAAAAAAAACATTAGTAATAGTAGTTGTGAAAGTAAACATACGTTTACCCTGTCTAAACCCCCACCCATACTTCCGTCATTGTCCCTTAAAGCGGACACAACAATATTACAAGCTGGGACATTTGCAATTTTTCTTTTTTGCTGAGGCCTATGTGATTTGTCTTATGTGACATACAACAGAAGGTTTGATTGATTTTTGTTTTTTTTAAATAAAGGTTATAAAACATTTTGTGAACATTATTTAGCATTTATTAGTGTTGTGAGCAAGTTTCTTTTAAGCCAATGTCTTGTGAGCAATTGTCTGCGAACCAAATTAAGCACATACAGCATGCCACATAATTACAAACATTAACCTGTAGAGTTTGAATCCTTGAATGGAAGATTATTTTTTGCTGTTTCTGGTTTGACTGTGACTTTTATAATATTTCTATTTCATTGTGCTTTCTTCAAAATAGGCTGATTGGAAAACTTACATCAATACAGAAATGTGTGTGATAGCACCCAGCTTCTTTTGGATGGAAACCTGTGAAACTTTCTGTGACTGACTGATTGGTTTATTGTTTCAGCAGTATTACAACAGTGTTCCTATGGAAAAATATGCCTCCTGTCATTTTCATTGATTATGTAGGTTATGCAAAAATATTCATAGCAAGACTCAAAAGAAGAAAGGACATAAGGTCGTTTTGAGTATAAGCGTAAACTTGGAGCAAATGAGAAGCGGAAATACAGAGACGGTCTCATCTGATGTGACATTTAAGAAGAGCTGTGTTAATAACTATTCAATTTTTATTTTATGGTAAAGTTTATCACCACATCTATGAAATGCCAAAGTCAGTGTAATAATTGAACTGAGAAAAAGCAATACAGTGTCCAGTGTTGCTTCGTTTCATATCAATTCATATTGTGAGTATATTTACTAAGAGCAGAGATTTACTTCAGGTGCAGGCTGCTTATAGTATATTTAGTATAATTCAATTTAAGCTGCGTGGTGTCCCGTTATTTAGGTGTTATTTTTTGTTTGGAGTTTTCCATTAAATGTGATACATTTCAGATAATTGAAACTTATACCAGAAAATAAACAGCAGGCATAAATGTTCTATTTCTGATTTTCAAACTTTCTCACCTTCGAAGGAATTTGGTTTTACCCCAACCAATCTGATTTCATCTCCCTTGAAGCAAATTACAGAGATTTGTCATAAAGCAAATGTTTCGTTGTTCCGTGTAATCCACAGCCAATTGAAAATATATAATTTCTAATGGCGAGTAAAATTGCTCCCACTAATCATAAACACAGATCTGAAGCAATAAAACGTTTTATTTAATACCTTTATTAAAATGGATGTCATGTTTTGCATGACATCCTAGATATGATGTACCAATAAATGATTTCCACATTCAACCATAAATAATACTCTGATTAACAGATCAGTCATGTTGACAGAGCAGAGTGTGAAGATGGAAAATAGCTTGCTGAGCCAGGGTTTACGGATTGATTCGCTTGTGAGGCAATCAACCTGTAAGATCTATGAAATCTTCCAGATTTCCATTTATTTCATAGACTTATTACTGTGCTTCTCTTTTCTAATATGGAAAAGTAGAAGGGTGCTGACAGTAAAATCAGTAAGTTTTCATCATAAGAAGAGTCAGTTTTTTACAAGGACAATAAATGCATCTGTATTTTTATCAATGTATGTAATGTAAGGTTGCACAAATACAAATGGTTTTATATTATATTACATTATATCATATCATATCACATTACATTACATTACATTACATTATATTATATTATATTATATTATATTATATTATATTTCTCCATAAATTAAAGACTATATTAGAGTCTTAGAGAGGACAATTACCGTTTATGGACCTGTTCAATATATAAATCACATAAATACACTAATAAGATTACATGTGTTATGAAATATAAATTGCAGCCTCAACATTATATTATGATACAATTATATGGTAATCTAATACACATGGTAATCTCATGAGTGGTAAACTTTATATAAATGAAGTAATTAGGTGATATTGCAGTGAGGTTATTAATGGATGAATGTACTACCACAAAGGCTGGTTGGTTGGCGACAATTGACATCTGATGCACAGGCAATTATCCTTTTTCCAATTGTCTATCCATAACTTCCGGGTAAAAGATCTATCATGTAATTAGTCAGTGCTTTCAGTCAAAGCCACATTATTGCAGACAACCGACAGAAACGTGGACAAAGTGGATTGATCGGACATCTTATCTATTTATCAAAATTAAAGAAAATAATTCTTAAGCCAACACATTAAGGCGCCATTTGGAGAAAAGTTAAACCCTTTTATGCAAGTGAAAAGCAGACTAAACAAAACAACAGCAGAAAGGTCTGGGAAGAAAAAGGAGTGGCTGAAGCAGGAGAAAGAATGTGATGGTATAAAACAGATAATGTCTGAAGAATGCCCTTGGCCCGAATCGTCACCTAATTTTTGTCAGTGAATAAACCACATCAGGACCCACAACTAGTGTGCAAACTCATACTTCTTTATTACTTGTGCTTTTTCATGGTCCAGCACCTAGCTTTAACTTTTTTCAAGATGTGCGTGGCTTTGAACTTTTTCTCATAAAGTAAATAGCAAACAGAAACTGAGAGGGAGTAAAGGTGGAGCTAGGAAGAGATTGCAAAATAGAAATTACACTTCATGATGGAGTAAGTGTGAGAGGAAGGAGGAAGGAAAAGGAAAAGAGGAAAATAGGACGAGGCAGTGAAAGAAAGGGAGAGGAAAAGGGAAGAACATTAAATCAAATATGAGTGGAGGAAGTCATTTAGTTAAATTTAGCCATCATTTTGAAAGCTCTGCATGCCCCCTAAACAACTCCACACCAGCAGGCTACTGGATGTCACAAAATGACTTGGGCAAACAAAATTAAGAAAGATGGAGGGAGAGGAGAAGAGAGAGAAGAAGAGAGAGGAAGGAGCAGGATGGTTATGTGACACCTCTCTCAATTCTCTATCTTAGTCAGTGCAGTGACGTCAGCTTTTTAACAGCACTGGTGTCAAATCTGGCCTCCCTCCTGTTTCTAGCACCAGGAAGACAGTATGAAAGAGACTATTCAACATTAAGTAAGGGTTTTCCATGGATACTTATGAGGCATTTATTTATTTTCCATTTATCCTTTCCAATTACTAAGAAATATGCACAGTTGAGGATGGGCACAACATTAAGAACAATTTTCAAGTCACCTTTACAAGCTTTAAATGTTCTGTTCTGCACTCTAACCTCCTCACTCAATGCATTCCCACTCACAGGGTAATGACTACAACTGAATACTGGGAATGATGGCATTGAGTTTTGCAATGACATTTACACTGTGGCATTTTCTCAGTGTTCATCACTCATTTGTGCATGGAGGAGTGTGAATATGAAGGGTAAGAAACAGGCATATATATAATCTATATCATCAGTGCAAAGGCTACATTATGAAAAGAATCTATCTGACACAAAATTATTTTGAAACACCACATTTAAAAGAATCTAAAAGACCATGATATACACTTCAGGCATTTCCATACAGCACCAAATATATATACATAATAACCATTGACAAGACATTAACATTTAAATAATTTAGTTTCAACTGTATATTGAGGTGTACAAAGTTAGTAAATATTAATCATCGTGCAGACGAAACTTATGCCTTACAGCTCATGATGTTCAGCATTAAGTAAGCCTGATAACTAATGATTACAGTTATGTGTTGTCTTTACAAGCAGATGGGAACCATAACTAATTTCTCTTTATATTCTGAGCTTGTTTGTGCTTCATTGAAATACGTTTCAGATTCAGAGTCAAATTCCCTGCATTGTGTTGGCAGAATGTGGTTACTTTATCTCTTTCTACATATTTGCATATTTTTAGGTATTTACAGAGTAGTTCTGTTAAAGGTTCGATATTATGCACTTTATTCCCAATCTTAAACAATTCTCTGATATTTCATTAATATTTTGGCGCCCTGCTTTGGTCGAATCGGCGCTTAGTTTGACTGGGTTGAAGAGCAGCCGAGCAGCTGGGAAAGGGACTTTCCCAGTTGTGACGTCACAACTGGCGGGATTTTCCGACCGCCTTTCTAAAGACTTGTAAAGTCACATACACCCTACTTGTGTCCCGCGGTTGTTTTTTATGGAAGTTTTTGGTCTGTTCGTGGCTTAGAACATTGTAAGAGACTATTCCAAGTTAAAAAAGTGATTTTTGCATAATATGGCCTCTTTAAAAAACTCAATGTGAACAGAAACCTGTGTCTTCTAATTATCTCTCGTAATACCAGAGGTGGAAAAAGTACTGAAAAATTATAATTGAGTAAAAGTATCTTTACTTTGCTTAAATTCTACTTAAGTAAAAGTATACTTGAGTAAAAGTAAAATTGCTCGTTTCAAAAACTTAGAAAATTACAAATTACTCACAAAAACTGCTCAATTACAGTAACTTGAGTAAATGTAATTAATTACTTTCCACCTCTGCGTAATTCTGACAAGTTCTTGAATCTACTTGTATGCACAGCAGCTCAAACATATTTAACTTACGTTGCTTTCACACATACATGATGTTCCACAGTGGTGGCATGAGATATGTAGATGTGTTCACTCCACATCATCAGCTGATGTGCGTGCGTGTGTGCGTGCGTGCGTGCGTGTAAGCCTCTGTGTTGTTCATGTGTGAACAGTGACTGCAGACCAAATTGTCCACACTCCCTCCTGAAGATTTTTGGTGTCCATGTTTGAAAATGTCTATAGCTAATGTTCCTATTTATTAGTTTTCTTTGAAACATACAGTTTTATCATCATTATGAATGGACGAGAATAAAACTGTTCTTTTACGCTCAATAAATTCAAAATTTGTTTTAGTCAAGAAGTATCTTTTTAATTCTCCAGAAGAAAAAAACGGGTACACAAAACTAGCCTGACGCACCAATTTTTGTTTCACAGGACCGATCTAGAAATCCTCCAGGAACCATTTGAAAAACGGCAGGCACGTTTAAAGCATGCAAGCATGTGATTAAAAGAAGCATCCATCACTATGTGGAGATCTGGTCATCTCTGATTTGCCATTCATCAGCTCAACCGTCAAAACACACAAGTGTTTTAAAAGCATAAACATCAGTTCCTCTTTAATGGCTTGGTGGGA
>JAOXYM010000001.1:22408744-22419629 GCA_028567055.1 Leptatherina wallacei
AGGGGGCCCCGGTGACCCGCGTCCGGGCAGGGGAAAACTAGGTCCAATTATGGTACTCATCATAGGGGTCTTTGGGCTGTGCTGTCGTGTAGTGATAGTATTTTGCCTCAATGTGGGGGTCAGTAATACTCCCTGTCACATAATCCTTCTCAGTGACATTAGATTATTCTCAAGTTTTTTAAAAACACATGCTGAAATATTGTAAGCACATATTAATAGTTAATATGATTAATAGTTTCAACAAAATTCTTGAATACCGGAAAAGTCAAATTCTAGTAAGGCCCAGAGTTTCCTTTCATCATGTCTCAATAGGCTAGATTAGCGCCCAGTGTCTGATATTGTTAGCTGAAAACATCAAACAGAAAAACAGCAGTATAACTGGAGTCCTAAGCCTTGATTTGGTCTGTTGACTTCTTGGAAAACAGTCTTTCTTCCCTGCTAGGATGTATAACTTTTTGCCACAGGCCTTTTATTTACTGCAGCTCTCTACCATTTAATTGTGGACAAATAGTGTGAAATCAGCTAGTGTGAGCTTGATAGCTAAAAGAAGCTCCTCACAGGGGTATATAAGGATGACTTGACCATACACACCAGATACAATGACTTTAAAGTGATTAGTCACAGCTGCAGTGAGCACTGTCATCAGAGGATTCAAAAACTTACCCACAAAAGAAAAGAAGTGTCTGATCCTATGATGAAAATAAAATAAGAATAAAAATCAGTGTCTATATTAACTTTTTTCTGTTTCGGGTCGCATGGAGCTGGAGCCCACATGTTGTTTTTCATTGGCTTAGAATTTAGGTACATTCTGGACAGGGCATCAGTCCATCACAGACAATCCTTAGCTACTGGACAATCAGACTGGAACCATCAATTAACCAAAAGTTCATATCTCTAGGCTGTGGGATGAACTGGAGCACCCAGAGGAAACCCATGCAAAACACAGAGAATATGTGAACTGCACACATGTAGGCAAGATTCAAACTGGGAGCCTGTTTTTGCTGTGAGGCAACAGTATAGACCAGTACACCCCAGTGCCAACCTTTCTGTTGAATACCCATTTACTGTGATATAATAACAGCATTTTTTAGAGAATGAAAAGAAATATATTCTATCTGGGTATTTTCAGGGAGCAGTGTAAGAAACTAAATTAAAATTTGGTCAAGACTCTACTCTTCCCTTGCTGTTTTACATTCTCTGAACAACCAATAAATAGTGAGTGACAACACAGGCTCAGCATGTGTGTGCAGCAGGTAGCTGTTCTCAGCACAGAGCCCATATGGTCACTAATTATACTTTGGCACTGAAGAATTTTCATGAGACCAAATCAGAGTCAAGGAAGGTCACCATGTTACAGACCTTTCTGAGCAGCATCAGCTGGCATGGCAGAAACATGCCCTCTGTAACATCACCACAGTGATGTGAACCCCATTTCACAGAACAGGACTGTTGAGCTGGGATCATCCCTACAGGGGAATGGCAGACATCAAACTAATGTCCACAATAACTTGTTACATTTTGCCCATCTCCTTTTTATGAACTCATATATATTGCTTTTTAATGTTTTTGGTTGCAAATCGCAGTGTATACCAACAGATTAAAGCCATCAATTCTGTTCTTTCCTGCCTTGCTCTCTTGTTTGCGTGGGTTAATATTGTGGGACTGCTGTCAAACTCATCCACCTGAAGGTGGGGGGAGGAGCCACTGCCATGCTGACCATATGGCCAGCTTATTATACGCTGGCAAAGCATCTTAATGAGACTCCCCGAAACAGTCAGAGACATTCTTTTTATTCCACAACACTCATACACTCAGATGCAGATGTGCACGCATAAAGACACGTTAGCAAGCAATCGTATAGCATTGATAAAGCACACACATGAGGATAAAACTGACAAACCATCTACAGACAGGAGTACATCTGTATGGTCCACGTCTTTGCTCACACACACAAATGAAAAATATACAAATCCTTCAAACAAAAGCACAGGCTAAAGTCAAAGCACTATAGTGACACCCAGTGGTTACAGGCAAACACAAATCAGCCTAGAGGGCTCTAGTGATGAAACAATAATTGTGAATAACATTCAGTCCATTTTTAACATATTTGAACAGCATTGGACCAAAAAAAGATAAAACAGAACCATGAGTTTAAACAGCAAACAAGAATCTTGATATCAAGTGTGAAATTACAATAATGAATCATTAAAGATAGGCCTATATAAAAATCAGCAATATTTCACTTGTGTATGTGCTTCATGCATTCCCTAAGTATGTATGGCACATTTTAGAGGGATTTGGGGTTTTAATGTGACACTTGTGTTCTTCAGTGTTTTGTTTTATTTGTTTATTTTACCTCTGACCAAACTAAAGAACACTAAGAAATGTGTTGACCTGAATTGATTAAAAAACAGGCTGCAGCAGGTGTGTAAAGCAGTGTCTGTTTGGTTGGAGTCCATCTTTTTTGTGTGTGTTAGTGTAAATGACCTTTGTACTATCTAATTGCACCTCATAAAAACTGTGCAGATAACTTGAAAAAAAATGTTGCCACTGGAAAACTTTGATTAATCTTCCTCCCTCTCTCTCTCTCACGCATAGGCACACTCATCTTGGTTATATGATTTAGGTGTGTGCACTCCTTAAGTGGTTACAGTAACCTAGCCCTGTGGTTACCTGTCCCCACATACATACTTCCTGGTCTGCTTATCTTTTATAAACTTTGATAATGAGAACATTCACCCATGTCAGAGGGTTTAACCTGACTGTACATCTGGGTGTCGTTTTTATGAGCTAGCGATAAGACTGAAAAACAGATGAACAAAGGACAAACTGCTAAACAGGATTGACAGAGTGACGCAGTTGGTTTACAATACATGTTATCACTCGACGTTTTACATTTCTCATCATTTCAATCTACACTGGATACATGAAGCTCCGGTCTTCAAACGTTTGCTGGTTTTGTGAAAGGAAGAAAATTTGTTGGTGAACTGAAGGTAGTTATTTGAAGAAGGACTCAATCCAAATCACTGTAGACTTGAAGAAAGGATCCAATCAATAGGAGAAATAACAAGATACCAAGGTAATATTTCTCTCTTTTCTTATAGTTTGTGACTTCATTAAAATGTTAGACCAATTTTGGCTTAGTGGAATTCAATTATTTGTCCTGCATGCATTTTGTAATGTTGGAGCTCAAAAAGAAACAATTCATTTCAGGTCCCCGCTGAGGCGGTGGAGTAGACAAGCACAATGGAGGACATAAGATACAGAGGAAAGAAAAGAGAGGGAAGACACAGGTATGTATGAGTTTACACCATGTAGTGTCTCTTGTTTTATTTTCTGTTTTATATAATGTGGTAAAATCTGTCACAGAAGTGATGCTGAGGGTGATAAGTGACATGAGATTACTAAAAATTTATTCATTTAATTTAGGCTATTAGTAGTCCAGTGAACCCAGTACATGACCTCCGCCAAAGCGGAGGCCACTTGTATCATTCTTTCGGTCACTACCCAGAGCTCGTGACCATAGGTGAGGGTGGGAACGTAGATCGACCGGTAAATCGAGAGCCTTGCCTTTTGACTCAGCTTCTTCTTCACCACGACTGTAATTCGGCTGTAATTCTTGCTTTATCACAAAATATTATGGAAAGTGAAAGAAGTACAGGGTGAATTTATTCAAACAGAGCTTTGGAGGTGAAATTTCTTATAGCATCAAGCTTTTAATTAGAATAAAACTTTTTTAAATGCCTTACAACATGACTATAATATGTATATATGTGTGTTTTTATCGTATATTCACATATAGGGATAATCAGTATATACTGCAACAATCTAATTTTCTTTCAGGATTATTAAAGTATCAACTGATTCCATACAAAGTTGTTTTTCATTGGCTGTTCTGAGAATGGGACAAAAATGAATTAAACTCAGACAGCAATTTTAAACTACGCTTCTATTTCTCTTCCTGTCCACAGGCACATAATCAAGCTTTATTAACCTCTTCATCATTGTTATGAGGTTAATTGTTAGTGAGATAGAAATTAGCACCGGATAAAATTAAAAACTGTTCACTTGTATTACCAGGTTTCAATTAAATATAATTTACAGTTTGAGGAAACACTTAATTTCCCCTGTGCACTGCTGTGCTTCCCTTTATTGCTGTGGTTGATGTCATCCCTACTGATACTCCCTGCTGTTAGAGGCGATATTTAAAATGTTAAATACATACTACAGCTTTAATCACTTTCTCTACAATGGGATCTCTGAGACAGAGACATAACCAAGATTCTTGGTTGAAAGGGGGAAAAAAAATGCTGTTTTTAAAAACCAACAGCTTTAAAACGCTCTGATGAATAATACTTCCTCTACCAGAGGATTGTGAATTAAACTCTTGCCACATTTAATTGAAGTATACCGAAGTCAGTTTATGAGAAAAAGCTCAACTGAGATGAAAACTAACTTCATTCAGTTTTCCTGCAAGACTAAATGATTGTCCCACTGATGTTATATGCACCTAATGCAGGGACATATATTGTGACTATGTGAAGCAATAATGGGGCAACTTAGCAACACAACTGATGGGACAGGGTTTTTGTTGACAGTTGGCAGATTAATCATATATTTTGCTAAAAGAAAGTGCTGTAATCTTGAATCTTCACAATAATTATTGTTATTTCCAAAGAGAGTGTTTTGATATTTCTGACATACCAGCTGAAAAAAAAAGAATCTCTTTTGTTTTTAAAAAGAAGAAAAAAAGGCCTTTTGCCGTCATGGTGAAAACTGTCTACATATAAAAAGTGCAAGTTTCTTGTTAGTGTCTGCAATTGCATTGATATAGCAACGTATGACAGTTTGAGCCGTATCCAGAAATCCATTCATTACTGGACTGTTGTTCAGCATGCTCTCTGTCCTGTACAGATGTAAATAGGTCCTTTGTGACAGTCAGAATAATGATCTTTGGAGTTTGTTGTCTTTCAACAAACATTTGAAAGACAAAAGTTCTTGTAAGCTGTTTGTAAGGTTCAGTTTGTCTTTATATGATAGACAAAATATATAGTGAATAATTTTCCAGCTACAACACAACCACCAAGTTTTATGAGTTGACAACAACACAACAATTGAACTGAAATGGAATGAAATGTAAATTAATCTATTCTACCTAAAACAAATAAATGAAATAGAATAAGATATCTAAAAATCAACTAAACTTCCTGGACATGAGCTCACATACAGGATGGAACAAAACCACATGTCAGACACAATGTCAGACGTGGGACGTGAGCAAATAAGTTATTTTAGAGATGGGACTAAAAAGCTGTCATTTAATAAGTGCCTTCAGAGAGCTTTTTTGCCCTATCAAAGATTAAACTTATTTTGCAATCCACTCAAACAGCTTCACTTTATAAAATAATCCAAAATAACACATGATTTTTCTTCAATGGCAAATTAGCCGAGGAAGGAATTGTCTGAATATGTTTGATTATGTTTCATAGTGACATTGGTAACACTTTACAATAGAGGTACAAATCACATACTTAAGTAATGTAATAATTATGATAATCCCTAATAATTTGTCAGATTTATGTCTTCCTTCAGACGTCCCATTTTGATGCTACTTAAATATCTATCTCATTTTCATGAAGAACAGATCATATGCAATATGAATTAATTTATTAACAGTGAAATAACATTATTAAGGAATGATCTTTGAAGTGTTAAATAATTACATAATCCAACACATTTTCATGATATATCCTGAATTAATTATTTCATTAAATCATCAAGAGTAACGCATCATCTAAACACTGCTTGGGTGTATGATTTGTACTCTTGTTATATCTTGTTGTCAAGAAAGTAAAGTGAAAGAAGAAAAACTTGACTATGAGCCAAGTTTGCTTTACACTTCAGGTACAATGATTTCAGTGAGACAGCATGACTCTTAAAGTTGGACTTTGGTATATGCAACTTTGCACGCCTTTTATATGCAACCATAGTCACACTGAAATGAAGAAGGAAACAAATCCAGGAAGCATTATGATCCTCTTTATTATCTAAATTCCTGGAAGAATAACAAGCATTTAGCTTGTGAACTTAGTAGTAAAATATCATGCCAAATATACACTTGTTTACTTAAAGGGCTGTCTGATAAAAGGTTCAGTAAAATAATCCTTCTTTGTCTTCAGTTGTTCTCAGTAACAAACAGACACTGTGATTGATGTCTTCCAAATGTGTGAATGTGTAGTTAAAAGGTTGCCTTTTAAAAAGATTAACTTTGATCCAGGATTTTAAGGGGACTTACATGTAATTCACACACCCGGAAGTGTTGAAACTCTTCTAAAAATCAGTTGATTTTATGTAATAATTGTGTGATATTCCCATGCATCATTTAAGAAAAGAGTAAGTCACAAACATGCACTTTCATCTCACCTAAACACATTGTGCCAGCGTGGCTGTAACCATTCTGGACCTGGACTTAGCTGCAGTTTTGATAGTTTCTATGGCAAAGACAAACATTACAGTGTTATCAATTCAGTGTAGAAAAAAACCCCACCCTGATAATTATTCTGTATAGGCATCATTCAGCCAGCAGTGAGGATGACATAGATACTGATAGCGAGACTTGAGTAGTCTAAATGTCAGCAAAAGCAAGGCAAGTTTATTTGTATAGCGCATTTCATGTACGAGACAATTCAAAGTGCTTTACATAAAACATTAAAAGTATTACAGATGATGCAAAGAAAGCATCAGAAAGTAGTAAAAGGGAGCAACAAATAACAAAAATCACAATAAAATCATAACTGAATCAAAGGTTGAACAGGTGCAGTTAGAGGTATTCTACAGGCTTAATCACCTAATGACATTTTCACATAACACAGTATAGTTCATCTAGATGCCAGCCTTCTATTTCAAGATGTCTACTGTGAAGTGGTTTCTTCAGTCAGACTTTATCCTGGGATCCACATCACTGATTATTCAGTCTGTCATGTAAAAACAATTTTTACCTTGCTTCAAGATCCCTACAAGAAAAATGCAAGACTGAAAAAATTATATAAGCGAGCAGTGTTTGCTGTCAACTTTATTTATAAGCACGTAAAAGACAGTTTTAGAAAGTCGGAAGATGATCTGACGAGTGTGATAAATCTTTATTCACATGAGCACAAATACACACATTATTTTCCTTTTTCAGAGGGTTTTTTTTTCAGTGAGTATTTGTGACCCACAAATATTGTAATGTGTGTTTCAGGGATACATGGGATCCATTCCAGCTGAATCCTATAGGAGCAGAGGAGGAGAAGAAGGAACACTGTTTTCTGGTTGCCCAATACATGGTGGCTATTTTTGTGGGCATAGCTGTGTTGGTCAGTGCTGTTATTGCTAAGGTAAGATTCTCCTTCTGTCTATTAATCTACCAATGAGATTATTCAACAATTCATCATTGGTGTTGAGATGGAGAAGCATCAAAATTAAGTTTATGGCAATGGATTTAAAAGTTCAACATAGCAGCTACTTTAGTGTTTTCATTTCTCATTTTTATGAGTCTCATTTTTAATTTAGTTTTATATACCTCGGTCAGCGATGCTGAAACTACCATGGCTGATTCAAAGACTGGTGCATTGAACTATTTTATCTTTCTCATGTTCAGTTATGGTGTCTAACACCGCATACACAAACTTCACACTTTTTCCACACATTTGTTTTACTGTAACATGATGTTTTAGATTTGAAATTGCTTTTCAGAGAAGTGCTTGATATGATTGTTTTCCCATTTGTGAAGTCTCTCTGCTGCCAGCTAACTTTCAAGGCGGTTTGTATTAAAATTGTTTTGGTACTGGGACAAAACAAACAAACAAACAAAAAACAAGCAGCACTTGATCTACCTCTGTGACTGCAAACCTTTTCTTGGTTTATCAGCTGAAACCTGACAGCTTATAACCTAACTTAGAAAAGTGCTTTTAAAGAAACAAAGGATTCCACACATCTAAGGCTGTGTCATTTAATCATGAGCATTAGTCATGAAAGAAACTCTTGGTATAGCTTGTGTACACAAGCAAACCTTACTTGATCTGTTTGTACCAGTGTTTCTCTTTTACAACAAATCCTCAAACTAGAACAGTCATATAGAGGATACCCATAAGTATATACAGTATATTATAATGGAGCCCTATGGAAAAATAGCACCCCTACATGCAGTAGAAAGGAAATACATCTCATAAGCCTTTCTACATGGAAGTGTCAAGGTGTTCATTTAACAAGCTGCAAAGCCCTCAGGGAGAAGACGGTAGTGCAGTTAAGTGAAACATGTTCTCCTATAAGCCTTTAAGTGATGTGAAATTGAAAACACACTATGCTTCGTTGATAACAAGAAAACACTTTGTTAAAACATTTCTCTGCCTTTCTGGTTGGGATTAGACAATAATATTACTTCAGTAGAGTTATGAAAAAACCTGTTTTGGGATAAAACCCTTCTACAAACCTTTGCCCTGGAACAAAACTTTGTCTGTACTTGGTTGGCTTTTGATTGTATCATCTCTTAGTTAGCCTTAGAAAATTACTACAGTTAGAACTAAAGTACATTCTTTTTACAACACCACCACCATGAACATGATTTTTACTCTTCACCTGCAGTTGCTCTCATGACCACTTATTTTGTGATATTATTTAATCATGTTGACTTGTATTTCTAAATACATTTCCAAAATATCAATCAAGCTAATTCACTGTGTTTTAAAAGAAAGACATTAATGCTCAATATGAGGAACTTACTCAGCAGTTTGCCAGGAATTTTGGCATTATAAAGTTTGAGGTTGTCCATGAATATGATTTACAGCAGGGGCAGAAAGAGATTGCTTGCAATTCGTTGTCCTAAATGAAGAAGCAGCCTTTTTTTAAAAGAAAGTCTTGTTTATCCTGTCTTAGCTGGTTCTGTTTAAAATATTCTAGTTGTTTCTTTATTCAGGGCTCCCTCTTGGTACTGTCAACATTGTCCAGTCCAAGTTCTTTGCGCAGCAAAAAGGAAAAACAGTTCTACATGCTGATGCTGGTCTTCTGCCTGGTCTGCCCCAACTTCCTGGTGTTTCTGAAATCCCTGTGGCGCTGTGCCTTCAAGAGTTTTGTGCAGCCCAACTTTAGGACCATGTCATTGGTACGTTACTCAAATCTTTTATTTATTTGTCACATGACGTGCTTTTAGTGGCACGCAATTATAGTAAGAAAGTTAATATTTCATTTTTTACATGAATATGTTGTGACCTTTCGAAAAAGTTATATGGTATGAAATAAGTAGTGCTTTACAGGTGTAAAAATGAATAGTATGAACGCATGTGAGTGAAAACTGAAACTGATGATAATGTTGATGATGTTCTTGTGTTTTGCAGGTTTGTACCATTGAATGTCTGGTGTCTCTTGGTACATCAGTCTTGGTCCTCATCGTTATGCCTCAGTTTGACATACTAACTAACCTCTTCATCAGTGGAGGAGTCTGTATTGTTTCTGCAATACTGCAGATAGTATTCAGACTACAGAGAGAAACCTGGAAAATTGTGTTCCCAATCTGCTCCCTCATTCTCACAGTTGCTGGTAAGTAACTTTCTTGGATTTAAGATTAAAGAATATTGTCTCTCTCTTTCTGTTTTTAATCATATTAAGGATAGACTTGCACTGCATATTGCAATAATCCATTCTGCATTCACAGTTTCAGTGTGGTGAAGTAGGGTGTTGAATCTGATAAAGGAAAAAATGACCCCAACATTTTTTTCCACCATGTTTGCAAAACAAAACTGGTACACTTTTCCATAAAAAAAATCACAAAACATTAATCTAATGTGCTACCACATAAGACATCCAATAAGAAGTTTAATTTCCAATGTGTCACTTCTTCATGTGTCCTAAATTAAATGTTATAATGGTGGTAAAACTAAAAGGGTGAAGAATTGACAGTTATTTTCTACCTTCTACGTTCTGCCCTCAGATAATTCACTAAACTGATGCAACTGCCTGATTTTTAGTCGACTGTTTATATTTCTGAGTTGTGAATTATCCACATTCATTATGACAACTGTCTCAGATAAAGGATGTAAGATTTATTAACTGTCAGGTCAATAATGAAAGGAGGTGCATGCAGGCTGCAAACTCCACATTCTGTGGTAGATAAAAGCAAATCACAAATAAGTCTATTTAGATGATTTTTGTCAACTGAAAATCATTTGGCTGCAAAGAGAATAATATGGGATGGGGACTAAACCTGTTAGATGAAGCTTGATGCTGAACATCATACACTCTTTCCATAAAATGAAAACAAACATGATTTTAAAAAAAAACAGCAGTCTGGCAGTCATTGAGCAGGAATTGATTGTCTCATTATTGTGATTATCTTTAAAATCACCATTTCATTTGTCAGGCTTATGATCCCTCTCACAAGCTTAGGCCTATGTAATATGTCTTGTGTGACAATCAACAGAATGTACAGTAAAGATAGCAAAACATTTTGTGAACATTTGTCTCTTTTTCTATTAGTGTTGTGAGCATTTGTCTGTGTGCCGTAGCTACGGCATTTTCATGTCTACCGACATATAAAACAAAAACAGAAAGCTGTGTTCTTGGAATCTTTCCAGTGAGTTATTTGTGAGAGCATCATGAATTTGCTTGAAACTGTATTATAGCCTAGTTAAGTTAACTAAATCTGATAATCACCATTAGTTTTCAGTGACTGTCTTATCTCTCCAGCCCATCATTTTCTCTGTCCTTAACACAGTAGTCTGCATCCATATCAGTGTTCAGATATTTCCAAATGTGGACGTCACTTTAAAAGGATGTTATTAGGGGTCCAAGCCGCAGAGTGTGCAGGACCCGTGTTGCAAGTGCAACGCGGTTCCCAGCACTCAGCGGTGCT
>JAOXYM010000001.1:22434478-22445764 GCA_028567055.1 Leptatherina wallacei
TGGATGGATGGATGGATGGATGGATGGATGGATGGATGGATGGATGGATGGATGGATGGATGGATGGATGGATGCTTCTAACATCTTCAGACAATTGCAAAATGAAGCCATGCAATTAAGTTAGTGATCAATACAATTGTACTTTTCCTTATTTCAAAAATCCTAAAAGGAGGGACATGTGTCTATATCTGTGTGTTTAGGGTGAAAATGACTTCTGGAACAAACTACTTGAACGCTACTTGGCACCTATTGTTGAATCAGATGAACATAAGAAGGAAGTCACCAGAGAACTGAAGTCACTGCGCAACAAGGTGAATAATCTTCCAACACATGTTTGCAGGATGAATTTGTCTTGTGAAATCTCTTTGTTTATTGTCTGGGTGTTCAAAACTGATAATTGACAGAAAATGTGGAACTAATTGACAATTCAAAAGCGTAATATGTGTTAATGTTTTGATGGGTGTGTGGGTGACTTTGAACACTGTCTAGACAGGAACCACCTTTTTCCAGAAGTGCATGTCATAACTTCAGAAACAAAAAGGCAAAGAGTGCATTCAACAAAGGAAAATTTAAATCAACTGTTCACCTCTAACCATTTTTGACCATTCAAGCCTTTGATGCTTTTCTTTTTTCTTTTTTCTTTTTTTAAAAAAGAAGGAATTTAACGTATCATCTATGAGGTTTCCTGAGTTCTAGATTACGTGCAGATATAGAGTTTGATGGCATATTAGTTTCCATCATTTTATCATATGAGATCAAAGATCTCTCCTAGTCAGGTGGGAGGATATTAGGGCAGAATTGTATGTATCTGATATGGCTACTATGAAGAATTAAGACCTAATGACATTTTTGAAATGGTATTTCTTCCATACAGTCAGTCTTCCTGTATTTCATCATCAACGTGCTTTGGGTGGTGGCTACCTTTTTCCTGCAAGCCATTGGAAATGATGTCATTAGCATCAAGATCCCCAAATACACATCATCAGGAAATCTTACCGGAGAGTACCTCAAGGTTTGGACATGGAACAAAGTCACTGTTCAAGACATGTCTTCTGCAAAGACTAACTAGTTAAAAAAAAGACTGACGCATCCCCTTGAATGTTTTTCAAAAGTCTAAAACTATAACTGCCACTAAAATTAACAACCATTGCTGTCTTTTTGTTCCGACAGGTGGAGCCCCTCAGTTTGATGTTCTTGCTGTCCTTTTTTATTCTTCTCCTTGTCCAATTTCTGGCCATGCTTTATCACAGGTACATGAACACAATTTTCACGCAACTTTTAACTCAGTTTGTATGTTTCTACAACTGTAGAATCAAACTAGATTAGACTGAACCACACTAAATTCGCTGGCCTTGAGAAGTACCGTAGGTTGGAGAATTTCTTGTTTCAGATCCTACAGGTTTTACAGAGAAATTTATTTCAAATGTCCAAACTGTTTCTGACTTTTTCCTTCCACCATAAGCAGAGAATTCCCAGAATCAAAACAAAGCTTTACGGAGAATTATAGTGAAATCTGTCATTTTTCCTGGAATAAGTGTCCATTCCTTCTTCATTATGATGTTCCCAACTTTCTAGCATTTGTCTCATCTTTGTGCCTCTCTGTTTGCAGGGTCTACACTCTGATCCATGTAGTCTCCTATCGCAGCACAGAGAAAGACTACATAGAGAGAGATGAAGTAAGTAACAACACTCAAACCCACGCACTCAATCAGCTGGGTTTGATTATATTCAGGCACTGAGCCACCTGAGCCCCTCAACATAATATCAATGAATCAGAAAAAGTCAAGCATAACCAAACACTAAAACATAGGAGAGCAATAAATTACTGAGAAAGAAAACCTTGAAGTCAACATAATACAAAAACAACTGAAAACAACTGGAGTAAAAAAACAAGAAAGGTGAAATAAAAGGTAAAAGCAAGGAAGTGAAAACTTTTATATGTATACATTCTTGAAGATTTATGATTCATCAGTCAGAATAACAAAAATCAGCAACTGTCAGTAACAACTCATTAGTTGCCAACAATGCTTAAGGTTTTGCAGATTCAGTGTAAATTTGAGCCTAATCTTAGATACAAAAGAAAGTTCAAACACAGTACCTGAGTAAATATAATTATTCACACCAGAGGCTCCTGTTCACATAGAAACAAGAGAGGAAAATAGAACAAGAAAAGAATGAAGTGTATGATAAATCTCTCAAGGTCCCACCATGTTTGGTTGAACACTTGAACCTGTAGTTAAACTGCAATGTGAAACTGTAATAAAAAGACACAACAGAGACTGGGGAAATATTTAAAGGTGGCACTTTTAGTGCTGTTAAAGTGGTAAAAACTCTGAAATTGGAAAATATATATTTATTTATTTTTTTGCAAATGTGGTAATTTTCTGTCTTTCTGTTATGTAGGAAGAGGATGAAGATGAACTCACTGTAGCAAACCAATATGCCATTTCTATCACCTCTGAGGACTTGTAGTCAGTAACAACCAGCTGTAACTCAAGAAATGCAGCAGAATTCCCACACTGGCATCGTCCGGACGCAAGAAAATCAGCAGGTCTTTTGCTTATAAAAGGCTGTTTCTTCCACCCAAAGTTTATTTCTTTCAGCTTTCATAATGTATTGAATATTATCTTTTGTTTTTTGGGGGGTGTTTAGACAGGGCACATCATGAACTTGCAAAACAAAAAATAATGAAGTTCATCTGTTCTGCAGCAGCTGTTTGGTCTCCCAGCGGGAGATTAGAGTGAAATCCATTTAGGGAGAAAAATGCACAAGGGAAATCAGTTTTAACAGATCCAATAAGCTTTATTTGACAATGCAAAATGAGATTGCGAGTGTGGTTTTCAACATAATTTCACAGGAGAGATGTTTAAATGACCGCATTTTCTATGAATGTTTGCTTTTAAGATTTGTATTCATACTGTTTGCATGGTTAAATACATTAGGTTTGCAGATTATGTGAATGTTCTTATCCACATTCAGGGTCCAACTAGAGAGGGTGTTGCACAAATTGTGTACAGCAGTGTAAAACTATTTTGGGGGACTTGAAACAAAGGTGCAATGACCTAGGATTATAGATTTTTTTCCCCCAATTTCCTTGGCATGAGTGTTAAATAACTTACAGCAATGATCCTGATATTAATGTAAAGTGTATTTTCATAAATCTAAGTTTTCTGTTTTTGAACCATTTTTTAAACAAATGTGTTCCAAGGAATCAGTTTCACTTCTGTACATGTAATCTAACATTTGTATATCTAGTATTAAGAAGAAAAAAACTTTATATTTCACTGTCCAGTGTAATTTGGATACTGTTGCCATTCCAAGATTGCAATATAGTATAATTATGCATGTGTCAATGATACAAATGCACTTTAAGGATGGATGGAGACATTTTTAGGAAACACTTGTTTGGAAAAACACTGAAATAATTAAATGTAAACTCATATTTGAACAAACTGTTTTTTTAAATTGAACTGCACACAACAGAAACAAAATGCTTTACCTGCAATTTAAAAAAATCGATTTCATTCAAATATACAATTTAAATTTATAAGGTCTGAACATAACCATAGGTTCATGTGCATGTTCTGATCCAAGTTACTTATACAATATAATGTCTGGTTTAAAGCATATGTGATTTGGTTTGTTTGTAAATATTTTATCTGATGCAGGAAATTATTGTATCCCTGCAGTGAATCAGTGTGTGTGATTAAATGTAGCATTAAATCATGACTGCATCCCATTTGCAGTTTGGCTTTATGGACCTTACTGTTTTCAATGCATCGCATACACACGTCCAACAAATAAACACAATCTGAGTTCACCTTTCTTTTTAATGAACTCTTTCCATTCAAATGAATGGAAGCAGTAGACAATCTTTAAATAGAAGCAATTGCAAAGCAATCATCCAATGTACTTTTGGGGAGAGATGTTACAATTAAGGGTAATATAGCAATCGGACAGTGGGCACGGCCCCTTATTTCAATCATCTTCAAACAGTACCTCTCCATGTGAAACTGTGGATTGAAAGGAGAGCCATTATGGTCTAGAAAACTGAGTAAATATACTGTAGCCTGGTTACAAAAAGAAAATGTCAGGTTTACATATTGCTGGGGAAGAATGGTACATCTTCATAGACAAAGACCCAAGTCTGATTACTGCTGCTGTTCCCCAAACACTAGATATATAGATCTGAATCTATATATAGATCAAATAAAAAAAAAACATGTATAAACAACTGGAGAACAGATTCCAGGTTTCATTTTATACCATGTCATGATGTAATTTATTACAGGATAACTAGCCAATGGTTGTGATTTTAATCCATTTGAAAATAGAACCTTTTTAAAAACGGGTCATTCCAAAGGTTTCAGGATGTGTCACATAAAAGAAGCATTTATCATCGTTACAAAATGGCTGCCACTCCTAAGAACATATTTTTCTTTTTCTGTGGCTAATTGAATTGACCATCCTGTTCACAACAGTTTGTTTACACTGTATCTCAAATTCAATGACTTCTTAATTCAATTCTAAGGTTGCCCGGTTTGTAATGGAGACTTTCTGTCCCAGTGAGAGGTATGTCCACAGGTTGGCACTTCAGTAATCAAAAGCTTGGCTGAAGTTGCGTTTGTGTCCTCCACTGTTGTAGTTACGGCCACCTCCGCCACCTCTGTTGTAGTTACGGCCACCGCCGCTGCCTCTGTTGCTAAAGCCACCGTTTCCCCTGAAATTTCGCCCCCTTCCACCTCTGAACCCTCCTCTGTCACCACGGTCTTTGAACTGCTTCTCCTCCAACTCTGGGAGCTCTGTGGCCACAGTCAGTTGCCAGCGGCGACCATCTTTCCAGTTCTCCTGTTGCAGAAGTGAGTGAAGTCAGAAGGGTTTTACTTTGGACTATTTGCACTTAAATGTATCCTAAGGTAACCAATCAGTCATGTTTATCTTGCACAAAAAGTTCTGTTGTTCTCACCTGAATCTCTTTGACTTTATCAGCTGAGACATCAAAACAAACTCCCTGTTACAAACACAAAGAGGACAAGACAGTCAGAATTTGTTTCCAGTTCTGTCATAAAAATTACTCATGCAGAAAGACTTTACTGCAAGTTTTAGCTATGAGTTTCTGTTTATCTGATTGAATTACCTCTGTGTTTACTGTGTGACAGTAAATATATAACCTTACACATTTCTATAATGCCTATAAAGGATCAAATTATGCATTCAAAATGTACTAAAGAAATGTCTCAACCTCGAAATCAAAATGCATGAAGTACAACAAGAATATGTTACCAACGTGTGAACACACCAGCAACACTTCCCAGTGTTTTTCTGTGTGTACTTACTGTTCTGCCTTTGAGGAAGGTCATTCTGTGAATGTGGTTCTCAAACTGCTCTCCTAGCTGCTCTTTGATTGTTGTCCAAGCATAACCTAGATTGTGCATCTCCTGAGAACACAGCAACTGTATAGTGGTGTAACCCTGGAAAAACAAGAAAAAAATAAGTTGGACTACATTTCTGTTAACTTTCCAATCAAATTTGGATGTAAAACATACACAAATCAAGTGCTGAGGAGAACTAACTGATCCCGTGTGTGTGTATACATGGCCAGTAGCAATTACAGCGCAGGCAAAAAGTTTACAGTCCCTTTCAAGTTACTAAGGTCTCATCCTCATCTTAAAACAGATGCCTTTTCCCCCCTCTCAGTCCACACACTGCACTTTAAGACGAGGAATAGAACTAGTTCTGGAGTGCTCTGCTCATTTATTGAAAATGTAAAAAACTCAACTGAGCTCTGGTGCTTATAGTTCTTGAACCGTTCTAAAATGATTCTATTAATTTGATCTATGTCAACTTGTGCCCAACACAATTCAGTGGACAACTCAGAGGACAGATGCACATCTGGTCAGTGACAGCATAAAAGTTAAACAATGAGATCAGAAGAACTATTCACAGACCTGCAAGAACTTCTCAAGACATATGCATGAGAAAGGGGGAAAAAAACATTTCTGCAGCATTTGGAGTGCACAAGAGCCAAATAGCCCCAATTTGTCTATAACAGGAGAAATTTGGATCATAGGAGTAGCCAATGATCTGTTAATGGAAGCAAATGATGGGCTGTGTTCAGTCTTGGTGTTTCTGGATCTCAGGGCTGGGTTTGACACAGTTGATCATGTCATTGTTTAAACAGACTGAGGCAGTGGGGGGAGAGTTCAGGGACAGTTTTAAAAACGGCTTTAGTCCTATCTTACAAATAAAAGATTCTGTGTTGCAGCAAACAACTTCATATCTTTGTGGTTTCCAGTTAGGTATGCTTGGGGGCGAGTTCTGGGACTAATTGTATTTCTTCTGAACATGCTTCCTCTGGGCACATAATTCAGAGACATGGTGTAATGTTTCACTTTCATACTTATGACACACAGATACATAATCCATCCATCTTCCACTGCTTGTCCAAGGTCAGACCGCAGGGGCAGCAGCTTAAGCAGATTAGCCCAGAATTCCCTCTCCCGGCAACTTCCTCCAGTTCATCCTGGGGAATTCTGAGGCATCCAGCAGGTCCTGAAGGGCCTTCCCCAGGGTCTCTTCACAGTGGAACATGCCTGGCATCAGGTTAGGAGGCATCCTAACTAGATGACCGAGCTACATCATGTGGAGGAGAAGCGGCTCTACCCTTTGACCTTCCACAATGACTGCTTGTATCCATGACCTTGTTCTTTCCATCACTACTCACAGGCTACGAGCATAGGTGAAGGTAGGGAAAAAGAATGCACAGACAGATACACTTGCCTGTTAAAGCCACTGACCAGGGAAGTTAGGTGCTTTACATTACTGCTTGAATCATGTTAAATACTGCATGTCTGAAAACTTCTTTCAGTTAAACTCCACAAATACTAAACTCTTTTTAATTGGATGCCAGCTGATGGCAAAGCTACTTCTGCCATCTGCTGGACCTTTAGTGGATCACATAGGGAAACCGTGTAAGGAATCTCAGCATCTGGTTCAACAACCAGCTGAACTTTGAGCATCATACCATAAAACTTGTCCAGTCACACTTTTACCATCTTTGAAATATTTCCAAGATACAGAACAGAATTCTGCCGTCAGGCTTTTCACCGGATCAAGGAAAATGATCACTTTACGCCTGTTTTAGCATTATTACATTGGCTGCTGGTATGTTTTAGGATTGGTTTTAAGATTGTATTGTTTACTTTCAAAACACTCACAGGTCTCTGTCCTTTCATAATTAAAATGTTAACACATTACACTCCTGTAAGCACCTTGCAATCTTCAGGCAGAGGTCTTTGACCTGTTCCAGTCACTTTGTAGAAAACAAAAGGGGGACACTGCTTTCTCAGTTCAGGTTTCAAGACTTTTGAACAACCTGTCGGAGGTAATCAAGTCTGCTGACCCAGTGCTATATTCTAAGATAATATTCCTCTCTCAAATGAAAAGGCCTACCACAGCCAAAGTATATTTCACAAAACTGCTCAGACCACAAGAAGTAAAATGCTTTGATCTGATTAACTCAGATCACTATTTTCTAGAAAAGAAATCATGAGGATGAACATTGCCCTGCTATTCTACAGTACTAATTCCAGAGTTATAGCTTTACTCGTATGTGTGCACATGAAACTTACAGCATCAGAGTTGAGCAATGACCGCTGCTCCAGAGATGTGGCTCCGGATATATGGGCCAGGGCAGCAGCTAGAGCATCTACAGCACCTTTCTCCTCAATCAGCTTCTCAGCTGATGCTCTGAAATATTCAACAGCTGTGACTGGGACAGAGTCCAAAAACCTGGATTTAAAAAGAAAAAAAAAGATGAAAACAACTGGTAATAATTTTTTGTCTTTAAGTAGTATAAATAAAGGAAAACACTTGTGGAGCTATGATGGTAAAACAGTGGGTCCTTCATAATACCAGCAACCTTCATTAGGCAACAAAATATTCTGATTTAATATAGAAATTTAATACATTCACTCCATGCAACAAAAAATATTTTGTTTTTACAAACTCGAACTCTCCAGGGTTACCTACCTGACAGCATCTTTGCTTGATGACTTGATGATATCATTGGCAGTTGGAACACCAACTCGCTTGAACGTAATTCCCTGAAATGATACCAGATAAGTAGTAGTTAACATACTGATTGTGAAATTTTAAGTTAAGTAAACATACCTAAAAACCAGTCAAATGTTTGGAAACACCTGGATGCACCAAGAAAAGGAATGGTTATGTTCTGGCAGGAAATGCAATCTTAGGTTTTTTGCAGTGTTTAAATGAAAAAAATGTTTCTTCAGTCTGTCTGAAATAATTCTGATTTGAATTTCAAACGTTTCCAACACTGAAAAAATATGATTATTCATTCATTTTCTATATAGCGCTTATTCCAATTCAGGGTCGCTATACCAGCAATTAGCAGGCAAGAGGCAGAGTACACCCTGAACAGGTCGCCAGTCCATTGCAGGGCCAACACAGAGAAACAAACAACCACTCACTCCTAGGGAGAATTTATTTTAGAGTGACCAATTAACCGAACATGCATGCTTGCAATGAATAAATACATCCAATAAATTCTACATTTACATGCCAAAAAGCATTTAATCAGAATATAATGTATGGCATGTGAGAAGTTGCCCTGTGTGTTTATCAACAGGAAATAACTTACTGCTTTGTTTTCCACAAAGCGCAGCTGGTTCTCTTCATTCCTCTGATAGAAGCAGATGCAAATTCCAGTCCTTCCTGCACGGCCCGTACGTCCAGAACGATGGATGTATGACTCTACATCCTGACAACAACAAAATGAAAGATTGTTCAGTTCTGTTATTTATGTAAAACTGTTGATTAAATATGTGACCAGTATCCATACACTAAGTGTTAATCCCACAATCACTAAGACTGCACACACCATTTTTCATTTACTACCGAGTTCCATCTTAAGCACAGAAATGCCAAATAGTATTACAACAAACATACATCCTAAAATAAGAACAATATTTAGTGCATTCATCAAAACTTTAAGATTATAAAAACCAAAACAAACACTAGCATCACATCAAACCTTGGGTGGAGAACACTGGACCACCAGGTCCACTTCAGGGATGTCTAATCCACGGGCGGCAACATTTGTAGCAACTAGAACCTCAAAAGAGCCATTCCTGAAGCCCTTTAAGGTTGTCTCTCTCTGTTTCTGTGGAATATCACCATGGAGGGACTGGGAACTCTATTTTAATAAATAAGAATTTTCATAAATTAGTTATGTTAATTACAGTTTTATTGAGGGTATAAATTATTGCTCCCGCAGGAACTGGTCATTGTGAAGCATGCAAACACATCTACCTGCTTGATAGATGCATTTAAGGAAAGTTCACTAGCTTCTTTCTTCGTCTCGCAGAAGACAATGGTTCTACCATGGCTGCCACTGTACACCTGGATCACATCACCAATCACTGCTGCTCGCTGGGACCAGTGGCACGCTATGGCCAGGTGCTGAAGAAAGTAGATGAAGAAAAAAACAAAAAGGGACCAAAGGAAATAGAGGGGAAGACAAACCCAGAGAGCAAGAAGAGGTCTTTTTGTTAAACTAGAAAGCAAATTTATGTTTGTACTTGCATTCAATTCCCAGATGTGAATTCTGATAAATACTGCCATTTTTATGTCAAAATTATATTTCCAGTCATTCTTGTTGGAGACATAGGTTAGATTATTTTACTTTTAAAACTATCATACAGTGCTCAGAAACACACATGCACTTACTTCAACAGTTGTTGCAGCTTTTTGCATTTTCTTGCCAATCAAGTCAATATGTTTGCATCCTTGTCTCATGTATTTCTTGGCCACTTCATACACCCAGGGGGGGCAGGTGGCCGAAAACAGAAGAGTCTGTGGATTGGCGTCACAGTCTAGAAAGGAAACACATGCACACTCAATATTACACACATTACCCCTAAGACCTCATGTCCATGAAGCTTTACTGCATATTCATCAAGCTGAAAAGTTTTTGCAGGACACTTGAGAGCAGTTTCTTTGAAAAGATTATTAATGACCTTATAGCAACTACCTCAACACATTTTTACTGTCCTTTGATAAACCAGCTTTTCCCCTTTGCTTTATATGATTTATTGATCAGTCTATTTATACAATGTTGTTTTTACACTGCATGCACCAAACAGAGGTAACTGCCCTGTTATAGTCAAGCCCATCAAAACTTCAAATGAGAATTTTGTAGTTATAAGAGAGATCAGCGTGGCTCAGTCTGTTGGACACGTATTAGGAGCCCGGCTCCAGGCCTGCTTTAGGTTAAACAAAGGCTAGTTTTCATTACGACTGTATTACGACTGTATTACGACTGTTTCCCTGAACTCCTTAAACAGAGTTCAGGGAGACGATAAGCCCCGCACAGCTACGGAATGACTTGCTTTCACCTGCTAAACAGACTGTGGGTCATTTCATTTCAACAGATTATCTCAGCTTTACCGCCAAGTCATCAAAGTTATTACCATCAACATTTAATGTCCAACCCATCTGCTCCCACAGATGGGCTTTTCGGTCTTTGCTCTAAATGTTTCTGCCTGAGACTTGCATTCAGATATAGACACAGCAAGAACAACTTTATCTTTTTCCCGATTAACAAGGTGACAATTTCTGCTCATAACATTGGTTGCCTGAAAAAAGCAACCAAGACAACAAGAGCACCTTTTTCAAAAGTGAAGCCATTTTTAACTTTGAGTATCTGTGAAATACATATTTATACATTTAGACACCATACATGCTCATCCTCACAAACAGATTAAATTTACCTTTCTGATATGATGAACCCAAAATTTCTTCAACCTGGTCTGCAAATCCCATGTCCAACATTTGGTCCACCTCATCGAGAACAGCATGTTTCAGGTTAGAGAGGTTGAGCTTATTGTTCTGAAGGTGATCTTTGATGCGACCGGGAGTTCCAACCAAAATATCAATACCATTACGGATGGCATCGACTAGACAGGGAGAACAATAAAAATAGTCATATTGTGTAAAACCTGCTGTTCCAACAGGAGGCTTAAACCACATATAAAAACAATGTAAAGACTTTAGGGGTGGGTTTAAAAAGAAAAAAAAAAAAAAGAAAAAATCGATTAAATCGATTTAAATCGATTCAAGTTAAATTAATTCAATATCGATTCATAAAACTAAGGATTTTGCTAAGGATATTTTTTTATGTCCAATATTTTTCTTTTTTGCAGGTATGTCCATATTTTCTGATGACGTTACCCAATTTAGAGCAATTTTATTATCATGCTCCGT
>JAOXYM010000001.1:22474941-22508669 GCA_028567055.1 Leptatherina wallacei
TGTGTGTGTGTGTGTGTGTGTGTGTGTGTGTGTGTGTGTGTGTGTGTGTGTGTGTGTGTGTGTGTGTGCGCGTGCGTGCGTGCTCATGTGTGTTTTCGATATTAAAAAAACTGCTTTGCTAAAATGCTTTTGACTGCTTTTTCTGCATAATGCAGACACTAGTTCAGATGAAGTGCAGTTAACCTTTGTTGTAACAGAAAGATGTGTGATGATGTGGGTGAAAATCTACTCATTGCATGACTTACTTTTATGTTTCTGCCATATTTGCAACTTTTCTCTTTTCCACTCTACATGGTATACAGACACCACTTGTACACAGCTCAGCTTTTATAATCTCGGATGACTTGTGAGTGGTGAATGTAATGATGGCATTTATGGGTTAAATATTACCAGATTCAAACTGCGATGGATGAAGTCTTAAAAGAACAAGCAATAATTAAAAATATTTGACTTTATATGATTCTTCTGATGGAGGGTTATCTATTTAGTTGAGGTCCTTGGAAACGATTGTCTGCAAGCGTAAAATCAGTTTGAAGCTTTGAATAGAAATAAGAACAATCAATGAATTATCAAAACTCTGGGTCTGTTTTTGTTTGGAATTACAGATTTTACTTCACAATGAAAAAGTTGCTTTTGACTGGAACATTAAAACAGATTAATAATTCAGATTTAGTAGGGGGCAAATTTTTCATGAGAAGATTTATGAAAACCTTAGAAACTGACTTAGCTGAGCTCATATTTCAACAAACAGCAATCAGCTAAAACTCCTCAGTAGTGGCACGGGGAACTTAGCAGAGGTCATGGTCAGGGTCAAGCCTCCAAATTCCTCCGATTTAGATTTTATCAAGCATCTTAAGAACTAACAAATGTCAAGTCAGATTCACAGAGGCTCTACCCCATAAATCTACAGGCCTCAATGAACTGGTTTCCATCTGTTACATCTGTTCCTCACAGTTGAACACAACTCTAAATAAAGATCCCCAACGATTTTGGAGGAAAGACTTGTTAAGTGATTACTTTTCATTGTTTGAAGAGAAAATTCCAGCCATACTTTTGATTTAGACTCTCCACATTGCTCCATTTAGTTTGAATTGAGCAAACTAAAAAATTGCAGTCAGCTGGAATTAACGAGGCAGTACAGAACTTCATGAGTGTGTGTGTATGGGTGTGTGTTTTGCACACAATGTGCATGTGAAATAATTTATATTCTGACATTCGTGGCTACAAAAAAAGAAAATAAAAAAGTACCACAATCTTGATCTTAACCCACAGTTTCCTCTTTCAGAGTTCCTATTTACCATCAGTCCTTTCAGTTATATTTGGAAAAAAAAGTTCTCTAAAATTAAAAAAAAGATCTCAACTTATCCACTCCATCAACAGGTGCAGGCTACTGATAAAACAGAGAACGATTTAACTTTTTGTGGCTCTGTATGTTCCCAAAGGCCTAAATACATGTACCAAAACAGCTGCTTTACTACAAGAGTTAATCAGAATCTTATATTTCCATCATAATCATAATGCTTTTATGAATAATTATATAAATTACAGATTCCCAAAGAAGTAACATGGGGAAATAAAGATGCTAACATGTAAAAGGAATATTACTCATATGGTGTTTGTGTGTTATTAGCGAGTTTCCTGGCCTCCATAATGATTACAGCTTGTCAGGGTTTCACAGTAGCTCTCCCTTTTTTCAGCCTGCTCTGAACAGGAAGTCGGGGGGAAGTGTTGATAGGAAGTAGGCTGTGATGCCTGGTGGTCTGCTACTTCTGGTCTATTGTTTTATGTCTACATTTGTGCAATGGTGGTCAGATAGTAATAATTGAGAAAAAACCTGGGGAATTATAATGCGTATAGAATAAGTACAGCGGCACTGGTGACAGGAAATTCACCTTTGTCTACTTAAATAAAGTAAAAATGTTTGTATTCTCAAGCAGACAAAGCAAGGGCATGTATTTATATTACAGTGCTGTTTTTATTATTTTCAGACCACATTTACAAAATAGTTTGTTTTAGTTTATTAATATGAAATATAGTATTGATTAAATATTATATTCTATTAATGGTAAATGGACTGCATCTGTATAGCACTTTTTCTAGTCATGTTGACCACTCAAAGCGCTTTGACATGTCAAATTCACCCATTCACTCACACACACACACACTCATATAGCACGACTGACCAAAATGCAACAAGCAATATAACTGCTTGTTCATTCAATAATTGATAAACTACAACATTTATTAACCTTCTTACCTTTAAATTTACTAATATATTTTATCTTTGGGGTCAATTTGACCCCAGTGATTGAAACCTCAAAAAAATTGTATAATTATATATTTTACCCAAGTTTATATGTCAGGTACTTTATGTTTGTTTGTAAACTACCTTAATAGCCCTGTAAATAATACATCATGCCCCTACTTGCCCCCCTAATACATCCAGAATATCTGTTACTAAGATATCTATAAAATATCAATGATTAATCTAAAACTATAAAATTTTCTCCCTCCACAATGTTGTCTGAACATCGGGGGTTCTCGCACAACTAAATCATCATTATATCAAGGAAATGGACTAAAGATTTATAAAGTTGCATTATATATTGTCCAGGACGTCTTCCTAAACAATCAAAACAAATGTAAATGAAAGTAAATGATCAGGAGTAATTGAGGTTCAGAGAATTAATCTGCTTTTAGGTATCATGTGTGACCAATTTATTTCATACATTTACACTGAATGTCCCAATATTTACTGCTGTTTCTTGCAGTTTAAAGATATTTAACTTTGATATAGAGCTAATTTGAGAAGCAGCAAACTAGATACCATCAAAAATTGATATCTAGCTACTAAAGTGAAAGCTAAATGGAAAAAAAAAGTGATTTATCACTCACGTTTCAGAGAACTAGATTAGATGTACATGATAACTCAGTGGTGATCCATAAACTTAAATCTCACACCCGTCAGTGTCTGATTCTGTAGATCTTCGCTATCTTAAAAAAAGATAATTGAGAATAAAGGAGAAGAGTTAACTGAGAAAAAGACATATTAGCCCGTAAAGCTTGCAGTTTTATTTTAAAAGTGTCATGAGGAGCAAGTCTTGTTGTTAATACTGGGTTTTATCTGTTTAGAGGCCATAAATACAGGTGTTTTATCTTATTGTAGCCTTTAAATCCTCTACTCTGGTTGATGCAATGTGAGGTCACTAGACTTCTACATACTATACGATGAGGTGTAAACAGGACCAACCGGAGGATTAGATAGATGCCAGTCAAGCACCGTCTGTGCACTGCTACACAGTTTAAGTGGTGCAATCAAACAAAAATGCACTTGGGTGGTGTGGCTGGAGGCAGGGGAGGACAGGAAATAGCATGAATGAGAGTAGTGAAGTCAGTGTGGTTAGTGAGCTGTCAACATTGCTATAAATTAAGAAGGGGAAAAAACCTTTGTCACACTCTTTACACTCACTGCAGCCAAACAGTATCCCCATTTCTTTGCAACTATATGTATTATTGTGTTGACATGATTAAACACTTTCTTAAAAGACAATCAAATATAGCTGAAATTGTTGAAATGAATGCCTTTTGTATTTTACCACATCCCAACAGACATATTCATACTGGGTTTAGATTGGAAATGATAGAATTAGAAATCTTGAGAACAGAACAGGAACAAATCCTTGCAACTCAAAATCCTAACCCCATTACTATGATCTAATATTGGACTCTAATTCTGTTTCCAGAGAGGCAGAACCTGTGGAAGATGAGAGTCCAGTCTGGGAAGGTGACATTGGGAAAGAAGACCTGGAAGAAAACGAAACACCTATGAATACCGAGGACGGAGAGTCACCTGACATGTTCCAGAATGATCAAGGCTCTGGTGAATATGAAGCTTCTGGGATAGACGATTGGTACATGGCAGACAGGGCCAAAACAGCTGAAGGGGACGCAGGCTCTGGTGAATCCTTGACAGACACTGTTTCATACAAAGGTATTTTGTAAATTAAACTTTGGCATGAATTCCATTGTTTCACTTTTTTCCTGATCTACACAATTTCATCTTTTGTTTTCCTCCTCTGTTTATAGATGAAATGGTGAGAAGCATGAGGAAATTGTTCCCAAGTTCTATCACTGGTGAAGCAAAACCCACAGAGCAGGACCTCAAAGAAGACCACCTTCTAAAGTTGTAGATACATACGCAAGGCTAACATCTATTTTCACTCCCCATCTAGTCGGATAACAAATCTGACATTACATCACCACCTAGTGGAAACGGTTGGTCACAAAGAGGCCAATAATATATTTTGGAGTTTTGATGGGCTTGATAGAAATTATTTTTCAGGTGCAAATAACACTGTTGACATTGTAAAAACAGATACTGAAGTAAATAACTGGTTAGCCTAAAATTAATTTAGCCTATGCTGCCAATGTCCAGAAATTGTGCTTCCTCGTGGAAAACAAGGTTTTAACACGCTTTGTAATTTATATAACATGTGCTTTTAAATCATGGTAATACCAGTGCAATAAGATGATGCCTTTGTCTACGCATTGCTCACTTTGTGCAGCCCCAACCATTTTTTTTGTTATTTACAGGCTACATAAAGATCTGTTTATATTATTTGATCAACTTTTCTCAATTTTTTTGACACTTTGCACTTAAGCAGGACAGTGCAACATATTCTGGTTATAAGGCTGATTTTTTTTAAAAAAAACATCCCCCTCCAAAATGGGTTCACTTTGTCTTTTATGACAAAGTGAACCTATTTATCTTATGACTAATATGAGGCAAATTATGGACAACTTATAGATGCATTCAACCATAAACTGTATGTGATTTCAATTTACTCCTCATTGCCTTGATGTGCTTTTGAAAAACTTATAAATAAAGGATTTATAACAACAGTAAAGTGTTCACTGTGTATTCTATCATAACTAAACTTTATGTTAGCAGGATTTCTGTATGGATTATTCATTAAATGAGGTCTGATTTTCATATGAGTCACAAAGACAAATATAATTTGTACAAACTCGTAACACACAAACAGTTGGAATTCTCAATTCTTTGAACACACTGAATAATCACTGTTAAATATAATCATTTTTAGATCTCTAACTTCTTTACAAGATCAGTCCTGCAGCTGAGCAATTTTGGACCATTTTTTCCTTAAGAACTACTGAAAGAAACCAATATATCTTGATTTATCAGTCCTCTTCTGGTCATATCAGTTGGGTTAAAGTTAGGATTAAGACCCAGCCATCCCAATAAATAGTGAATTAACAACAGAAATGTGCTTAGTCAGGCAAGTGACTCTAAACTATGATTCTTCTTCCACCGTGTCTTAGAGCTGAAAAGAGATTTTGGTATGTAGTCTGTTTATACCTACTAACCTGTTTTTTTTTTTAAACCTGATAGCTAAGCCTCTTGCTAATGTGTTAACAGCACATTGTCTCTGGAGTGTTGTTAAACATCGAAGTGGTTTCAGCTCATTTCATACATGCAACAATTTGTATCTAACTATTTAGTTCATTAGCTTATGGAGGGTGGGATTTTACAGGTTGATCATGGCTTTCAACCATTTTTATTCAGTATTTCTCTCACAGTGGACAAATTAGCAAGTTATAGACATTTCTGCTTGAGTTTTATTGGGGTCTTTTCACCACTTTCAGGTTTGAACATTGCGTTGGTGGTGCAATCTTTTAAAGGGTGGCCCTTCATATGGAAAGGTAGTACAAGATCCAATCAAGAGTTGTCTCATTGTGGATTGATTAACAGATCATTTGAAATGGTTTTGTGGCCTTTTACAGCTTATTGCATAAGGCCAAGTCAAAAACTGGTTAAAACTGGTCTATCTAAACTAAGAAGACTGCACCTAATCCAGAACGCTGCTGCTGTGTTCTAACAAAGACCAAATAAAGGGAACATATTACTCCTGTTCAGATCTTTACACTGGCTGTGCAAGGCACTCAATGGCTCTGAGCTGAAATATATATGCTGTTGATGCCAAATGAGCCTTTCTGACTTCTAGGATCACTGTGGTTAAGTTTGCTTTCCATCTATCCATGCTTACCAGTTTTAAATCAGGTCTTAGTTTTTTTAATCTATTTTCTTGAAAATGAACAATGCATTTGTTATTCTGTATTTTCTAACCTCTGAATGTTCTTTTGGTTATGTACAGCACTCTGGATTGCCTTATGTATGAATAAAATGTGCTATATAAATAAATTTCCCTTCCCTTTGGTTCTTTGTCATTTGTCCAGCAGGGAGCACTGATAAACTGCCTCAGAACTCGGTCCAAAAGCTTATCATTTTCATTTACGATGCTATTTTCTCAAATATTATTAGCTGGTTAATGTTTGAATAAAACATTTTAGTGGTAAGGGAATTATTAATAACATCAAATTGGCTTGTAAGTTAAAATTGAGGCGTTGGACCAAAGCAAATTATGACTTTTTCTCACTTTTTAGAAAAAAAAATTAACCAAATTAAAAGAACTTGAGGAAACAGTGTCCCATTTTATCATCATGACTATGTGACTGGTTTAAACATACCTATTTCTGCTTTTACCATGCTATGATATGAGTGCTGCAGCCGACCCTCTCTGTCCCCGCCCACACGCACACATGACTCGAGTCACATGACGCTGAGCTCCGTTACCTCCCCCCGGTTCAGACAGACTGGCTAAACGGAGTGAGGCTAGCTGTTAGCTTCAACTGTCAAGACGGCGAGATGGTGAGTGTAAAACATGCACCAACTATCCGGACAACGAAAGAGTAATTGAAGCGTTTAATCATAAACCCTCCTCTAAAGCCATCATTATCAGCGGCTCTTAGTTTGGCCTAACAGCAATTATTTAATATTTGTATATGACAGGAATAAGCTAGCTGGGTTGGGCGAATTAGCATGAGGCCGTTTTGCTCAGATGTTGTGGCTTACTAACTATCCAGGAGATCGGTTGAACAGTGATGCCAACTTGTAGCGATTAAGAATAGCTCAGTTAATTGCATCTTGCGTATACATTCGGTAACTGGAGCTTTTGGGCGGCCAAAATAAAGAAGTCAGCTTTAGCTAGCCTTGCTGGTTAGCTCAATGGAATGTGAAGTTGTACCGTCACATGCTCACTGAATACCAGCTGCAGCTCTTCATAAATCAATAAGCGTTGTTCACTTATTGATTTAAGGACAATTTGGCCTTTAATACAGGTTGTATTGTTAGGTTTTCTTGTTAACCACACCGATCGTTCCTGTGTGGCTGAGATGATTTTCTAATGTCATCTTGATGACTGGGCTGATTCCTTCAGATTTTCAGCCCCTGCATGTTGAAGCATGTATTAAAGACTTTATACCAACTAATGGGAAAATAATATCCCTGCGCAGCTGATGGTGAATAAAATAAGAAAACTATGTTGAATACATATGTCCTGAATATAGGTTCCAGCTCGGTCTGCTTTGCGTCAGAGCACACCCATGAGTTTAAGCCATGTGCATACCATAACAGATTTTTTTTTTTTACTTGGAAGCTTGTGTTGCTTGTCATTATTGCCACATCCTATTAAGAGCAAATTAAACCCCAGGATGTTCTGTGTAAACAAGTTGTCCGCCCTAAGTGCAAACTTGTTTGGCTGGAAAGTAGTAAACATTCTAGTCACATTTAATTATGTTTTATATCAGTAATTTGAAAACGGACATAATACTGATAATATAATCTCTCCTTAAAAGTTAACCCTACAAAGTCTGAGGAAGGTTGAAGATATATATAATTCTGTTGCTAAAATGAGCATTTTATGCATCTTGTCATTTAAATGGCTAGTCAAGTGCTGCTTATGTAGCCACAAATAATTTAGATCAGCATTTGAGCACTTTCGCACATCTCATATGGTCTTAATGCTGGCCCTCTCTAAGTCAGTAACATACTATTTTCTGTGATATTTTCTGTCTTTCCAGAGTTTCCTGGGTGGTTTATTTGGGCCAGTATGTGAAATAGATGTACTGCTTAATGATGCAGAGAACAGAAAGACGGCTGAGCTGAAGACAGAAGATGGTAAAGTTGAGAAACACTACCTGTTCTACGATGGAGAATCTGTGTCTGGCAAGGTAAACTTGAAATTGCATTGTTTATGATGCAGAACTCCACAAAATTGAGTGTAAAAGGTTTTACATACAAGGTATGATTTGATATGTTCTTAGTTTTATTAACAGCAAACAATATTCACCCAGGGTGGGTATAATGCATTTCTCTGCAATAGGCAGGTCTATTTCGGGTGTCTCTCTTTAACTGAATCTGGTGGGAAATTAAAACCCTTTTGGAGTGAATGCAAGACTTGTCTGGCTTCAGAAAGAACTAAGATGATATATTTAGGTGCAGCAAATGCATCATTTTGTGTATTTATGTCATTAGATAATGTTGGCATCTGTTCAATATAATTTTGCCTCTGGTGTTTGCATGAATAGTTTTTGTCATCTTAATATAAGTCAAGCTGAGGTTGTGCTGAATGTCATCTTCAGTGACATAACAGCATGTTTATCTGAGGTTCACAGAAAATCCCTGTTGTGGGATCATTTGAATAGGAAAGTGAACAATGTGCAAATAAATAAGTGAATGATAACAGAGGACAGGTTAGTCTGTAAGATTTTTGTTTTTAGATGTTCCTTAATTTGCTGGTTCTAGTGTGTCAAAGTCCACTACACTGAATATTTTGAAGTAACATAGTGTCTCAACAAATGTTTCCTCCAGGTAAATCTAAATGTGAAGCAGGGAGGGAAACGGCTGGAGCATCAGGGCATCCGCATCGAGTTTGTAGGACAGATTGGTGAGTGGGATAGAAATTATGCATCTGTCACTCTGCAAAATCGCTGGTTTCCTGCTAAATATATAATGTGTGTGGAGAGAAACTTATTGGCCTTTGTAGCTGCAGAACTACTTCTGTACCATAACAGTATGTCATTGGCTTTCTCATGTGGGTAAAAGGTTTACAGGGCATGTGGTCGTCATGTGCAGTCTGTCATGGTAGTGCTAACTCCTCCTCCTGCAGTATTTTCAACAGAAAAAGGTTAATAAGTGTGATGTGCTGAAACAGACTGTAATAAAAGAAATAGTTAAAAACAACTTGTGTGAACTTTGTTTGGTGTTAAAACTGTCTTGAATTATTCACCACCTAGAACACAAATCACTCTAAATCCTCTGTGGTGTTCTTCAGAGCTGTTCTCTGATAAGAGCAACACCCATGAATTTGTGGACTTGGTCAAAGAGCTGGCTTTACCCGGAGAACTCACCCAGAACAGGAGCTACGACTTCGAGTTCATGCAGGTGGAGAAGCCCTATGAGTCCTACACCGGAGCAAACGTCAGGCTAAGGTACACTAATAACACATTTTGACACAAATTAAAAAGCAGATAACAGATGTTCCATTCGTGACACGGTCTTGTTTTTTTATAGATAAGTGACCAATGGTATGCTCTTCTTTCAGATATTTCCTGAGGGTGACAATAGTTCGCCGTCTGTCCGACTTAGTGAAGGAGTATGAGTTGATTGTCCACCAGTTAGCCACCTACCCAGATGTTAACAACTCGATCAAGATGGAGGTCGGCATAGAAGACTGCCTTCACATTGAGTTTGAATATAATAAATCCAAGTAAGATAAATATTGGTTACTTTATCTGAATGAGTGGGATTTGCCACTGTAGAAATCCCACATTCAAGTAAGACCTGCCATTATGTCTGATCTTGATCTGTCCGTCAGATACCACCTGAAGGACGTGATTGTTGGGAAGATTTACTTCCTGCTGGTCAGGATCAAGATCCAACACATGGAGCTACAGCTTATCAAGAAGGAGATAACAGGCATAGGTGAGAATATACATATAAATAAAATGACCCTGATCAACACACGTGGAGTATGTGCATCTGGATTTCAGCTGACTTTGTGATTCATCGCCTTTGAAGTTTTTATAGCTGCAGTTTACTTACTCTGCTGTAAATGTATGGGCTGTCAAGCCCCTATCTGCTTTGCCCCACTTTATGTTTTATCCCACTCCTTTAATTCAACTGTTATCCTGTTTTTGTTTTGCTTTTAGGCCCCAGTACTACCACAGAGACGGAGACTGTCGCAAAGTATGAGATCATGGATGGTGCTCCCGTAAAAGGAGAATCAATTCCGATAAGACTCTTCCTGGCAGGTGTGAAGAGATGACCCACGCTGGTTGGCATAGTGTAACCTGATATCTGAATATATTTTCCTTGTCAATTTCAAGTAGAGAGATCCTGACTTCACATGTGAATGGTAACTTCTCCCAATCTGTGATTTTTTTTATTTTTTTTATTTTTAATTTATTTATTTTTTAATACAGGATACGACTTGACAGCCACCATGAGGGACGTCAACAAGAAGTTTTCGGTGCGCTACTTCCTCAATCTGGTGCTGGTGGATGAGGAGGACAGAAGATACTTCAAACAACAGGTAAATCCCTCACACACATTGCAGACATATTCAACATCAGTGAGCTAATCACCTTTTTTAAGTGCCAAGTTTCGGGCAGGTTTTAAATGAGAACCGAAGGTTGTCATTTCCTGTAAAGTGAAATATTGTTTATTTTTGTTTTGTTTTGTGTAAATATTGTCTAAGCCCTGTGACAGCAGATTTATCATCTTAGTTTAGACAGCTAGTTTCTGCCTAAAATAAGCTGATGACAGATACGGATAGGCCTGTCACAATAACAAATTTTGCTGTGTGATTAATTGTCTCAGAAATTATTGCGATAAACGATTATATTGCGCTAAGCGATGATGTAATTTTGAGACCATTTTCAACTAATATAATAATGCCATAATGATGCAAGTACATCCTTTCAATAAACTTTCATTTCTAAAAAAAAATTTTCACTGGAACTGAAAGAAATTATGAATAACTGAACAAAAACAATAAATAGATGCGACTCAGTTACATTTATGAATGAAAACCAAACAACAAAAAACAATAAATATGATGGATAATGAAGTCTCTATAAACAAAATTGCTCTTCAAAAAATGTTAAACATGAGGCTCACACAGGGAAAACCTGCATAACTGCCAGTTAGTACCTCTGTAAACAAAAAAAATAGCAACAGAAATATACCAAAGAGAGCAAATGAAAATTATTGCATCCAGCAAACTTATTGCGCCTACTTATTCTGACCTTGCGATTAATTGACTTATTGCGAGAGGCCTTGATACGGATATACAAATCTGTGCTGGTCATGCACATTAGCAGCAGGATGGTTCATGCCATTAGTTGATTATGCCACTGATGTCTCAGCCAGTAACATAGCAGTCACACGCTATCTCTAAAATGTTGTCAGTCCTGATGTTCGTCAATGTGAGTTATGACAATACAAAAACTGCTACTTATTGCAACATTATGGTTTGTTTGCATAAGTAATCAAAACGGAGGAATCCTTCTAACTGAAGCATAAAAGGCACTGGCCTGCCCCAAGACCTTTTATTGGTTTGAGCTTCCCAGATCAAAAACTCAAGTAAAACATAAGTAAAATATTAAATGACAAACAACGAAGAATTGAAATCTAATTTTAGTCAAAATGAGCTGCAGCTCTTTCTCCATCGATAACATTTGCCTGTATTTGCAGGCGAGAGTTCATGGACCATCTGTAAATATGATAGCAATATCAGATATCATACATTTTTAGATATCGTGGGCTATACTTCAGTGGGATTATACTTAAAAGTCAAAACTAATTTAGCCCAACTTGTATCCAAAAAAACTATGCAGTCACCTTATCAGCTACATGTATGCTTTCCTTAGTTTACAAGAATTTTTTTTTAAACTTGTGCTTGTCCTTCTCACTCTACTTGTGAATAACTGTGATGTCATTAATTGTTTCCTCTACCATTTTTGTTTAGGAGATTGTTTTGTGGAGAAAAGCTCCAGAGAAGCTGAGGAAAAGAAACTTCCACCAGCGCTACGAGTCGCCCGAGTCCCGAAGCCAGCCAGTTAATGCAGAGCAGCCAGAGATGTGAAGGCCAGACTATGAACTGAAAAATACACACAGACACATCGCAGCTCTTCACTGCTGAACAGCCAGAGGTGGGAGGGCTGCCCCACTGTCTCCATGGACTGAGAAAAGTCTGTAAACAAAAATACACATAACTTACCCTTAAAAGTCCTCCTCACCATTTCACAGCTTCGTATGTGAGCTGCCCACCATGAATTTCCCCTCTGGACTGAAACACACCTGCATACAGATGCGCGCAAGTGCACAATACAAGTCTGCTGAATACAAAAATGCAAAACAACACAAGTAATGAGCAGTGAGACAGCCCATTTGATCCTGGCTCCTCGGACTAAAAACACACTCAAGCACACATAAGTGAAGCCATACAGTCTCAGTTTGCTAAATGCATATCAACACAGGAGCAAAGACAAAAAGAAAAGAGGACATGGCTACAGACCACCGCACCAGTTCTCTTTTGCATAAGGAGTTTCTCTTGTTTGCCTTCTGAATGGCACTAATCTTGGGCTTTGTCTCAAATTCTCCCCCCCCCACCACACCTACCAAGTGATGCTCCATAGGGTCTGGATGAGCTACCTGATGAGAGGGATTACCCTAAACCTAGGAGGCAACTCACATGTTCTGCATTTATTCACAACACCAGACCTTAAGCTGTTATGCTTCCATTGAGCTGGGAAAGCAAACGTTTCAGTTAACCAGTTTTATTACTGTAAGTATGTTGCAACAGTCTACAGACTCTTCCTGAGCAAATTTGTGCTTTAAGTAGGGATAAAGTGCAACAAATGTCCATCTTGATATGAATACAATCCTATAGATAATCATATAGAAACAAATCTTCACTACTCATTTCATTCAGGAAAATTGCTTGTTTCAAGAAGGACATGTACATTGCAGCATCATTTATGTCATAAGATCGTTTAATTTAGCATCATCTGGAACAATAGCTGTCTGTTAATTCCTTAGTCAATAATGGAAATAAATGAGTCCATCATAAATTCTCAGAGCTAAGGCATCTGCAAATCGTTTGCTGTGTAAAACCTTCATATATTGATGTACAGCTGTATTTTGGAAAGAAATGGCAAAAGCTTAGATTGGAAAAGGATTTAAAAAGGCTGTAGGAGTTTGTAATTATTTTTAGAAAATGAAGTTGATGATTGATCATCAGATAATTAGCTGGTTAGTTGTCTCTTGGTTAATTGGCCAATTAATTGAGTAATCAATGTCATTCCAAAAGCATTACATGTGCATATAAAATTTCAGCATACTCTCTGTGCGTCAGGTTACAACAGGAATTCCTCCAAATGTATTTGAACGCTGTAATGTGTCTTTTCAAATCTGCAGCTGCTCTGGCACAAGGCACTCCGTTTGATCCCATCTGCTTATAACTGATCTGCTGCTGTTGTAAGGGTTGGTTTGCCCATATTACAAAAAAAAAAAAAGTAGTGCTGAAATCTCATTAATCACCATTTTATTACAATGAAGAATGGCATTAAAAACTGTGTTAGAGCATATGGTTATTTATTTGGATGAGTTGAACCTTTAAGTGGTTGTAGCAACAACTGTATCAGCTGATTACAAAGTCAATTTGAGAAAGTTTTCTCCAATTTATGCAATATGATGCTTTAAAAAAAAAGCAAGGTCAAAGGATGTTGTGCAGCCAGTTTCACCTGAAGATCCCAGTTATCATTTAACAAGTTGCCAGCTAAGATCGTCAAACTGTACATTCACGTTCTCATCAGTTTCCAATTCATCTTTTTCATGGGGTGGAGTTTTTTGAGGGTTCTGGTTTCATATATTCAGAATACTGATGTAATACGGTTCATGACTTCTTTTGTAAGCACTGGAAGGGACACACTTCCCACATACTGTAAAATCTAACAATGTTCCACTGTGATGTTCAGACCTGTGTTTAGGTCCTGCTTTAAGACACTGATATCAGTCCTGTGTGGATTTTTTTTTCTTTTGCCTCAGCTTTGATCTATGGCCAGTTTGCACTTTCCTCTCCAATGCTTAACTTTGTATTAGAGCATGGATGCTGAAACTGAACATTACTCAAGGACAACTTCACCTCAGAGATCTGAGTTGGCAATGAACATAATACTGTTGTTTATATATCACTACATATTTTGATTCAACTTAAGTGTACAATATTTATGCTTTTTGTCTCTTTTGTATGTGGGTGATGGCCCCATATTGCATTTCATTTCTTGAACGTTTGAACATGGAGATCTCCATTTCATGTTTTCTTTGTTCTTTCACTTTAGTTTTGATCTTGTAGTCTTGATTTCTATCATTTGAAAGCTGTGTAATTTATTTACAAACAAATTGTTATTTTTTTCCCTCCAAATCACATGCATTTTGTCTTTTCTGAACATAGTTCAGGTAGGATTTGTTGGGTTATCTTGAAATGCTGTTAGAAGTTGTGAAGAAACACTTTCAAGCCAACACTTTCTGCCCCTGTCTTACCTACTGCATGTTTGTCATTGTGTGTATGTTTGTGTGTGTGTGCGCGTATGCGTGATAATGTGTATATACTGTATACACTAAACCCAAATATATAGCTAAAATGACTCATGAATAAAGCAGATTTATACTGAACCTATTTTGAAAAACAGACTTTTTGTCTCTGTATTGGGTTAATCAAACCTGTTTTTAGGTATTAGAAAATTGCTTTAAGAGTGGCTTTGACAGCATTTATACAATTTCATTTATGCAATGTTCACTTATAAGGGTATTTACATGAGAATGTAGTTGTAATTAATTTAAGTTTACAATGTATACCTGCAATTCTGGCCACAGACTTTACAAACTTTACATGTGAATAAAAGAAAATAAAAAAATTCTAGGCGAAATGTTCATCATAAAATCTAAAAATGGAACTTTCTAAAATTTTTATTTTTATCTTAAAATGAAAATGAAAAACCCCTCATTTAGTTAAGAAAAATAAAAACATGTAAAATGAACAATCTAAAACTTTTTTTTGACTGATATTTCCTTTTCTTTCCCAAACAAGTATTTTCCTGAGTTAATTCAGCCTTCAGAGATCGTTTGTTGTTACCGGGTTCACATCTGGTTCCCAAGAAATGCGCAGATATTTAGAGAATAAGGCATCGTCATTGCATATACGATCTTTGAGATCAACGTTATAGATGTCCTTACTAGTGCCTGTAAATAATTTTGACCTCTTTGCCACGCTGTATTCATTAGTCACCCATGTTCAATAAAAATAGATAAAATGACAATAAATAATTAATTTTCAATGTAGTTGCTTCATTATATATGAATAAATCTGAGATCTTGCTCTGTTTGAACGTAGGCACATTTGTGGCCAGATGGGTCCTGTTACACGTTGTAGCAGCAGGAAGAAAAATGTGTTGACCGTCCTCTGCTTAAGTCGGTGTTGTATATATATTGACTTGCTTAAAAATATGGAGAGGCAGTAACTTTTTTTTCTTCTGACAATGTCCACATAAGATGCCATTCCTGGGAACATAAAACGCCCACAGAGATGTCTGTAAACCGTTGCGTGCATTTATTTTCTCGGCTTCAACGCCACATTAATACCCGGGCTACTCGCGTCACTGCTGGTAGCTCTCGTGTTACTTCTGGGTCTAATTTGTTACTCAAACAGCATCAGGGCAATTCTGTAGTTTATCGTAGAGATGTTTCTTCTAACAGTTCAAGTCCCAAGCCTCCAGACACCTCGCTGTTTGTTCCTGTCTCTCTGAAGACTGACGCCCTGGCTGACGGGAGTGTGGGAGCCGAACTGACCCAGCCGCTCGATAAAAGTGAGTTAAGTTACCTCAGAGTTTATATTCTCAGAGAGAAATGCCTTAGTTATAATCTTTCATATCGTTAGCCTCATAGCATAATTACCTAAGTTACCTAAATCGTATTTAGGCAAAATTGTGTTATCTGTCTATCTGTACTCTCCTAATTTTACTGACTTGACTGTGCATCATTACCTATTATATGACTAAGCCAATTATGCTATGAGGCCAATGTAGAATTTTTCTTGTGATATCAGTTTTTATCAACTTTGAGGTAATTTTTGTGTCTGTTTGATCTAATGCCTTTGTATTTCTACTTTGTATTTGCGATTCAGATGAACTACTAAAAGTTTTGAACCGATTTTATAAAAGAAAGGAAATGCAGAAGCTGGCTGCAGACCACGGCCTGGATGGTGAGAAAATCAACTGTCAGATGAGATGTTGATGATTTCACGTAATTGTAGTTCACTTCATCTCCAGTTTATGTTGCACGTACACATTTGTAGTTATTTCCTGATCGATGCTCTGTGACAAACAACATGGCTTGTAAGTGCCACATCATGTTATTACATAGGAATTGCCATTAAAAAGTAATGGGAAAGCAATGCAGTTTGATTCACATCAGCACAAGGAGGTTTCCCATAATGCATTATTGTCTTGCAGGAGTCAGAGAACTGCTTCAGGGCCTGACTCTGAAAACTGCAGCTGATTTGATTATTACACAACCTTCACATGTTAGCATGACACTGTTGCTGGTTTGTCAGAAATCTACCTGGGCTGCCTCCTACAGTGATCTCTGCTGACTGATTTTTATACACATCCCTTTAACTGTGTTTTATTTCTATGTGCAAACAGCTCGTCTGTTCCACCAAGCCTTCATCAGCTTCAGGAAGCATGCCTTGGAGATAATATCTCTCCCTGCCGATCTGCACATCGTCCTCAGTGACATCTGCTGTGGTGCAGGTGTGTCAATCAATGATTTCTGATTTCATGCCTGTAGTTTCTTTACTTTAGGTGAAAGAATTGTTTTATTGATTGCAATCTCTTTTTTTCTTTTCTTTAGGCCATATTGATGATATTTACCCATACTTTATGCGCCATGCCAAACAAATTTTTCCAATGCTGGACTGTATGGATGACCTAAGAAAGATTTCAGATCTTAGAGTCCCAGCCAACTGGTAATTATTACACGGTCAAACTTCATACCATATGTATCATGTTTATGTTCTGTATAATACTTCAAGGTTTCACGATCTATGTACGTGACTTAACTTGCATGTTTATTTGTGTGTGTATGTGTACCTTGGATTTGTGTATCAGGTACCCTGAAGCTCGTGCAATCCAGAGGAAAGTGATCTTCCATGCTGGACCCACTAACAGTGGGAAAACCTACCATGCCATCCAGCGCTACCTGGCTGCAAAGTCTGGAGTCTACTGTGGCCCTCTGAAACTGCTGGCCCACGAGATATTTGAGAAGAGCAACAATGCTGTGAGTATCTGTTTTCATGTGTCATTTCAGTCACTTAAAAGACATGGGGAAAGGAGAATAAAATCCTGTGGCTGAAGTTGTAAGTTCATGGGAAAAAAACCCCACTGATATTCTCTCAGATTAAACTGATGAAAGCAAATCTGGGAAAAGAAAAACTGGATCAGTTTTACCACATCACATATGCAATTTTACTGGAGTAAATGATCGGGCAAATTTATCAGAGATTTCAGCCCTAAATCGCCATTTTATTATGTTAAAAGCATCCAGATTTTAAACAAAAAGATGTAAATTGTTCCTGTTTAAAAGTGTTGATACGTCTTACATTTCGTCATTTCTGCATATTGACTTGTGCATGTGGTATTTCTGTTTACTACAGGTGTTGTGTATGTGATGAGACTGAGCCAACCTTTCAAACAGAGACAGTGTGGTTCCTTGACACAAAACACCCACTTTTTTTCTTCCTTAATTTTCAACCTTATAAACCCAGATAATATCCAAGTTTTTTGTCTTGAAAGTTAACCATTATCTCAAATATTACCCATATGCCTGCCTCTCTAATATTGTTTATTTTTCTGTCATATTGATAAATTCATTAAGTTATTTCAGTTCAATCATGTATTTCTTCATGTGGAGAAAAGTGTTGCCTAAATCTTCCAGTGGCCACAAAGGAAAAGGCAAAGCATTTATTAATTGCCCAGATCTCATAGTGAACTTTAAGTGGTTAAATAGAGGGCAATGTCAGAGCAATGGCAAGGAATATATCAGTTGTGATGCTTTTCTAAAGTTTTCTATTGTTAACTTCAAGTCAAGTGTTGTAGAAGTGCAGAGCAAAATCACTGGCCTATTCCTCCCATTGTAAGTGCTGGTTCTTTCTCAATAATGCTTGTATCTCAAGTCCGTCTGCGCTACCCCCCGCCCCTGTCTATGTCTGTATTGTCACTGTGTCATCCCTTATTTCTGTTGTGATACTGATGGCTGTTCTTGTTTGTTTGTGCATGCTTTCAGGGTGTACCATGTGACTTGGTTACCGGCGAGGAAAGGACCTTTGTCGATCCAGAGGGTCGAGCAGCTGGACATGTGGCATGCACGATTGAGATGTGTAGTGTCACAACACCTTGTGAGTAAATGTAACGTGAACAGGATTTGATAGTGATTGGTGGTAGTGTTGTTGTTTTTTTTGCTATTCTAGTGTTGTTAAAGAAATTACTAAAAAATACAAGCAAATCTTACCAATAGAATTTAAATCTTACAGATGTGATTTAAAGTAATTTTAGTCATATTGAAAGCTTGGCCTAGAACAGGGCTAATCAATTCGGTCCTACAAAAGGCTGATTTTCCGGTTTTTAGTGTTTCCCTGCTCCAACATACCTGACTCAAATCAGATGGATTCAACAGCCTCTGAAGTTCTGCACAATGACTCATTACTTTGAGCCAGGTGTAGTGGAGCAAGGCAGATTGAAATCCTGCAGGACTGTGGCCTTCATAGGACCGAATTGAGTGGCCTCTGGTATAGGGGGTACAGATGGTACTTTATGTAACTATTTATCACTTCTTCATTTTTTTTGTCCCATCTATGTATCTGTAGATGAGGTGGCTGTAATTGATGAAATTCAAATGATCAGAGATCTTTCCAGAGGCTGGGCGTGGACTCGAGCACTGCTGGGTTTGTACCACACAGAAGACTTGTTACTCTATCTTGCACACTGATTAATTTCACTTAAAGCTGGTCTCCTAAAACTTTCCATCAACGTCTTGTGTGTTTGTGCAGGTCTGTGTGCTGAGGAGATCCACGTATGTGGGGAGTCTGCAGCTATAGACTTTATCAGAGAGCTAATGTACACTACCGGAGAGGAGGTGGAGGTGAGCGCTGTGACATCCTGCGAGCTAAAGAAAACACGATTTTTAAGGATGTTTTCCACTAACCTTTCTGTCTGAATCACAACTGGATATCTCTTAACTAGGTCTCATCTGTCCTCAGGTCCACACCTACCAGCGCTTGACTCCATTCTCAGTCTTGGATCAGGCCGTGGAGTCTTTAGACAACCTGAGACCAGGAGACTGTATTGTGTGCTTCAGCAAAAATGACATCTACTCTATAAGCAGACAGATTGAAGCCAGGGGACTAGAATGTGCTGTGATTTATGGTAGCTTACCTCCAGGTGAGTGTGATTGCATTTTTCAGATGGATCTATGCAGCGTTCTAACAGCGCTGAATATCCTGAGAAATGTTTGTATTGTAATGTAAGTTTTTCAGGGACTCATACAGATGACGGAAATTTTAACACTTTGCTTAAAACTGCTTGAAATTACCTTGATATTATTTCCGCCCTGACTAACTGTAGAAATGTAGCAAAATGACTTGGCAGAAGGACACGCAGGTGTTATGTTATGATGTATTTTGCTAATATATTGGCATACATGTTGCCCTGAAACTCCGCAACCATGAAGGTAATCAGAGTTGGACAAAATGCTAGCAGGAAGTTGTGTTTGGTGTTTCCAGCTGTTTCTACGAATATTCATTAAATGGGCCAACCTGCAGGTTAAGATTGACATTTTGAGTATTTATGAATGTTTATACATTGTTAGAGGATCATAGATTGCTGGGAAAAATATTAAATTCTTAAAATGCGAGCAGATTTATCTTTGGAAAAATTATGAGAATGTTTGTACTCATGAATGTATGTTTGTTTGTAGAGTAGAGAGCCAGTTGTTGTATCAGCAGAAGTCAGTCTGCTTTAAGTGTGTGTTGGGCTCGTTTAGAAAAAATATTTTAAACAATGTTCACTTAATTTAGATTTAACTTCTGTTCCAAAATCATTGAATATTTTTGATAAACCAGTTATGATATATTTACTGCCCCATTCAAAGTTTTGGGTACCAATTAATTAGTTTTTGATAATGTGATTTACAGGCACTAAGCTGTCACAGGCCAAGAAGTTTAATGACCCTGATGACCCCTGTAAGATCCTGGTTGCTACAGATGCGATTGGCATGGGCCTAAACCTGTAAGTACATCATGAACAGTGTAATGAGTCAGTGTCAGAGCCATTACATGTTACTGGTTTTTACCCCCAAAAATGTAATTGTAAGTTATTGCACAGTAGACATCACTTGTTCTCAGAGATCTATGATAAATTTTCTGGCATTAGTGATATTTCTCATTACTATCTGAGACTTATTTAGACATACATTGATGTTGTTACTGGCATTTAACAAGTTTGTTGTGTTCAAGCCCCTGCTGCGGTGTTAGATTGTTTTTAAGTAATATTGTTGTCTCCTTCAGCCAAGCCCACATGTATGAATTGTCTTTCTGCCCCTGCCCACATCTCCAGGAGTATAAAACGGATCATCTTCAACACTTTAGTAAAGCCTAATATTAATGAAAAGGGGGAGAAGCAGATGGAGACCATCAGCACATCCCAGGCTCTACAGATTTCAGGCCGAGCAGGGAGGTCAGTCGCATTCATGTTTCACCGTCTCATCATTCTGTAAAGTGAATAGTGGGAGAAAAGAGACAATACAGACATGATATTTTCATTTCTACCAGAGTGGTATTTCAAACCTGCATTCTCTGTTGCAGATTTTCTTCCAAATTTAAAGAGGGAGAAGTCACAACCATGCATCGAGATGACCTGCCTGTCCTGAAGGAAATCCTCAGCCACTCTGTAGATCCCATAGAGGTAATCACTGCACAATCAGTCTTAGGCGAGGCCAAAAAGTGCAGATTCATCCAACACATTACATAGATTGTCTGCTGATGTTTTCCCTCATTGTTTGTCTCAGACTGCAGGTCTCCATCCAACTGCAGAGCAGATAGAGATGTTTGCTTATCATCTGCCTGATGCTACACTCTCCAACCTTGTAGTAAGTGAAAGCTACTTGTTGATTTTTCTCTACATAGTGGGATGAACAAAATGATATACAGAAATGTAAAAGGCACCAAGGCAATAATGAGTTCCCTTGAAATAGCTTTTCCATACATTTTGAACTATAATCTACATTTTTTTCAAAAACAACAGATTTTAAATGTCTGTGTTTACTAAAATTATGTTTTTAATGTTTGCAATTGTAGGTGACATTTACCAAGTTGTCACCACTAAACCTAATTGTTAACTAGCTCTACTGTATATAGTTTATCTAAGATTGAAAACAACCAGTGAATACCAAATTAATTAAATGAATCACTATTCTAGAGAGGACTAAACAGGGATACCGATCGTGTGTAAACCCATCCAAAATCTTGCAAGAGTAGATGGTGTGAAGTGCGGGGAGGAGCCCATGGTCAAAAAATAAAGTGAAGTTTTGGCGTGATAACAGTCTCAGTGTTGGCTGGCTTAAACAGAAATGATGGAGTTGACAAATGAAGCTGAGAGAAGAATTAAAGCAGGATTTTGCAAACATGAAGATTGGTAGGTCTCACATCTGGTTTTCTTTGTTTTAAACGTATTTGTGAAATGGAAGATAAAAAAGCAGCAGGGGGTCTGCCACAGGCTTTACACCATAAACCTTTATACACATTCATCCACCATGTTGTAACTTAAATTAAATGTAATTTGATTAAAGGAAAAGTACTCCTTTTTTTCCTCAAAGCACCAATGTGTAATGTTTTGGGCAGTCTGATTTGCAGATGTTTTCTGTAATTTTGTACGTTTTCATCATTGCAGAACCTTGTGAAAAATAAGCTAATTGAGTTTTAGCTTCCTTAAAGGTCCACCTCCATGGCTTTCCACCTGGTTGCATCATCATATTACCTCAGTAGTTCAGGAGAAACAAACCAATCACTGGCTTTAAAGTGGTCCTTTCACTTAGTGATTTCATAGTTAGAGTTGGAGGGAAGTTTTCAGTTAGTTGCATTTCTGCTCACTAAATCTGACCACATTAGACACATTAAGCCTGTTACACCTGAATGGATTCTTTCCCTTCTTTATTATGCAATACATTTTTATGCCATGTCTAATGACAGGAAGCAAAGTTTACAGACGTTTTGTGTTTTAGATCTGTACAGACCTGTTAATACTAAATAAAGATTATAACTATTTTAAGTAAAGGTTTAAAACAGCTTTTCTTCTTTAGATGGCAGTGAAGGATCCCAGAGAGTATAACAGCTATCAGCCCCTAAAAGCTCAATTATTGTAATTGACTTCTGACTCTGTGGATGGAGAAAAGAAAACAAATCACAGTTTACATTGTAGTTCATTCTTTTGTATATTAAGTTCTGGCATTTTGAATCTTCCAAAGGCACAGAAATAAATCTTGAGTCTTGAGTAATATGCAAACACATTAACATACTAAAAGAACCTGGTCATTAAAAATACTCAGAACGGCTGAGAAAATTAGTCCTTATTGTTGAAAGTTACAAAGAACACTACATTTAATTTTGTTTCATTTTAGTCCTTTCTGTCTCTATTTCTCAGGATATTTTTGTAAGCCTCTCTCAAGTGGATGGTATGTATTTTGTCTGTAACATCGATGACTTCAAGTTTCTTGCCGATATGATCCAGCATATACCTCTCAACCTGAGATCACGCTACGTCTTCTGTACTGCTCCTATCAACAAAAAACAACCTTTTGTTTGCACCTCCTTTCTTAAGGTAAGAATGAGGGGAACTACACGCAACAAGGAGACATGAAATTTAAGATTGGAGCTGGCTAATAATTAATGATAAAAGCATTGATTAGTTTATTTGAAGACAAATAAATGAGTCAGTGTTATAAAGGGATGGGGTGCATTTTATAGCTATTGTACATTATGCTGTCTCACTTCTTGCTGATAAAGCTCTAGAGTAAAATTACTATCAAGAAATAACCTTTGAGATTCAGAGCGAAGTTCAATGTTGCTCATGTGTGCAAGAAAAATGTTCAACACACTGTCAGTATATTCCTTTTATTCAAAGCTATAATGTTGCCCTTATAGTTGGAACAAAAATAATGTTGTGGATGAGGTTTGTTTCATTATAATGACAGGTGCTTTCCCGAACAACTTCCTTTTTTTTCTGTCTTAAACATTCTGTCCTGTACGGCTTTGTGATTCTCCTTCATCCTGTTTGTGATTTTTTTGTTCCAGTTTGCCCGTCAGTTCAGTCGAGACGAACCCCTGACGTTTGAGTGGGTCTGTCGTCACATCAGCTGGCCTCTGGCCGCACCCAAAAACATAAAAGATCTGGTTCACTTGGAATCTGTCCATGATGTGCTGGATCTGTACCTCTGGTTAAGGTAACGCCATCATTGTTCCACTTCTCTTGGGGGACGTGTACGGGTGTACTCATTAACAATACCTATGTTTATGCCTTGAGATATGCAAATTCTTTATTTGGATAACTTCTTCTTAAGCCCTGCCGATAAACCGTTGCCCCCCTAATCTTTGTTACTGTGAATGTTTGTGTGTACGCAGCTACCGCTTCATGGACATGTTTCCAGATACAGCCTCGATCCGACAAATCCAGCGGGAGCTTGATGATATCATACAACAGGGTGTCCGAAATATCACCCGTCTCATCAGAGCCACTGACCCAAACATAACTGACCCACTACATACGCAGAACAACATGCTTGCCCAGTCAGGTAGTAGTGGAACTACCAGCAGTACATTTTGGACTAAAAGCAGAGGTCAGAAAGGCTCAAGAGAGTTGACCGAAAGCTCTCTGGCTAGTCGTCTGGTGAGAGATGGGCTGCTGACCCCTGATCTGCTCAAGCAGCTGCAGAAGGAGTGGTCTAATGACCAAAAACAGGAAGTCAGCAATCAAAGGGTGGTCAGTGTCGAACATCAAAACAAGAACAACAAAGGGAAGAGAAAAAAGAAGAATAAATGAAGAACGAGTCAAACAGTCATGTAGTGATCATCATCTTCATGGTTATCTCTGTTAACCGATAAAAACCTTGGAATAAAATCTTCTTGGTATAAATTAATGAACTGATGCTGATTAATGGGGTATATGCAACAGCTATGTGGACCTAACAGCTGTGTTTGTGGCCATTTGGTCTGAACTGAGATTTATACTAGAAGATTTGCTTGTTTATTGTTTTCACATTATTTTTCTGTTTGAATGCAACACTCACCTAGTTTTTGTCTAGCCTACAAACGGATGGTGGAAAATGTTTCTAGTTCAGGTTACTGTGCGCTTGTGGCTGCTGTACGCTTGTCCCTTTGAAGGATCCGGTATCTCGTGTGAGATTTTTCATTGTCAATGTGAAAAGAATCGCCTTGGTAACTTCTGAAACATCAAATCAATCACCAAAAATCGCATCCATCACTTATCACGTCCTCCATGAGATACCACAAACTTATAAGCTGTTTTTTTTTTATTATTATTCCAATGTTTCAGAAAAAGGTTAAACAGCTATATATACATTTTTTTGAGGGGAAAATATTTTTAAAATGTTTCGTACACTGGTCCTATAGTTTGTTTGTTTTCATTGGTCACAGCTCAGGCTGTGAACTTTTCACTGGACTTCATCACAGAACAGACTGAACCGCGTACTAACAGGGATGAACCAGCCCTGTTGGTGTCTGTATGCAGATGAATTGCTCTTCTTTTTTTTTTCATCTGTACATTTAAGCAATGGCATTTTTTATCAATAAAAAAATAAACCACTTTTCACTGTCTAGATTTACATTTATGCAACTCCCAAATGGCATACACAAATTAAAAATAGGTCTTTGCTATTGCCTGTTCCACACAAAGCAAGGCAAATTTATTTATAGAGCACATTTCATGTACAGGACAATTCAAGGTGCTTTACTTTGCAGAAAAGTACATTAAAAAAGTCTGTAGACTCGTTTGAATTTAAACAGTATTCACAGACTTGTTTTATCTGTCTTTAATCTTTTAGATATGCTTCAGAAACAGTGCAAGTTAAATAAAGCCAGTAGATGTTATGGTGAACCTACACATAGGGCAGGAACAGTGCTGTAAGAAAAAGTCATGGTAATGATAGTAAAAAGGGGGTTGGCCTATTGTTAATCATTGCGTTGGTACAGAGGCTGTTCATTGCTCTGTGGAATCTGTGAGACATAAAAGGTCAAACGGGAAGGAACAGAGGAGAAAATATATCTTTCATCATTTTAGTGAAGCGTACTCACTCTCATTGCACACTGACCGGAGCACAGTCTCATGTACAAACTAGCTATTTTCATGCTGAAGTTTTGTCTATTCCAAGATGTTGGCTGTTCATCTAGTTTCCTTTTTCTTCTCCAAACTCCAGGAGGATCCCACAAAGAAGGTAAGAGTTACTCTAATATTAACATTACAGTTGCAGGGGGATGCTGTAATTTGTTTAAATGGAATGAAAGCAGTGAATGTAATTATTACTGCAAAAAAAACTCAGTTGTGCAAGTTCCATCCATTTCTCAAAGTTGTTTGAAGAAGTGAAAATTGTAAAGGTATTGGATTTGGATTGGATTTGGCTTCTTTTGAATTATTTTGAAAATAAATTATGTCAAGCTTATTAATGATTTAAACCATTTTATTGATTTGATGCTTAATTCCCACATATCGTTTCAGTTGGTGGTTACTTCTAATGCAAATTGACCAAATGTATCCAAATACACAGAATTTCTGTTTTCATTGAGCCCATTTTGCAAATGTGTTGTTCAGACACAAACATGACTAACTACTGAAATAAAGAAAAAGGCCTGTACAGTAATATTATTGTGATGTAATCGTTTGTTACTGTCACCTTTTGTCTTTTCCTGAACAATGATTAACATTCTTCCCTACTAGTGCTGCCGCTCCTTTCCGAGCAGATTTATTCAACGCATCCTCCCACAGGGACAAAAAATTGACACTCCCAGCAATGATACAGACTCTTGAAGTCGAGCACAGATCAAGTTGCCTAATACATCCGTAATCATAACCAGGAGTTGGACATTGTCTCATAGACATGTAACTAGTTTGGATAAGTGTAAGGACAATGCACTGTGGTGCTAAAACCTCAGCTTTTCACATAATACAACCGAAAATTAAACAAGGAATATACACTATGAACTTATTTGGATTTCCTTCTGAGATACTTGTCTAATGAATGTAATTTAGTGCAGAATAAAAGTTTTATTAAACTTTATCAGGTGCTATTATCATTTTAGATCTGGTAGCTGCAAAAAGCAACTGTTGATATTTGTATAATTAACCATTAATAAATGCAAAACTGCATTCGTTTGAATAAAATGACAAAAAAGGATGTAAGATTTATACCTTTTTACTTTATTACAAACCATGATAAAAATAAAACAAAAGTTTGTTAGAAATGTAATAAGATGCTGTTTTATAACATTTTGTAACATTTACTTGGATTGCCTTAAAGCAATGTTTTTATCATACTGATAAAAGCTTTTTATAAAACCTCAATGAATTACCATCAATTTTGAATAAGATCTGAACTTTATAATTGTCTAACAAGATGTTTTTCTAAGTTCTTGCTTACCTGTTTCTTATGACTTAATTATATTTCCTCTATAAAAGTTATTGCAGTTTTATAGAACTAATGTCTAATTAAAGACTAGCTTAAGCTTAAGGGGAGTTTAGAACATGTTGGTGTAGCCGTCTCAGTGTTTGTCATATACAGCAAGTTTTGCTGACCTAGTAACAGAAAAAAGTAAGAAAATTGGACGACGAAAAAAACCCTAAAATAAATTCTACCTAGTTGCAAGGATGAACGGGTTCTTGGACAAACAATAATGAAAGGGGATGACTAAAGAACTTCAATTTCAAGAAAGGTTGGAAACCTGCTCTGATAATTGTTTTTGACAAACTCGAGAAAGTAAGAACTCTCCTTCCCATCATCCTTTTCACTTTTTCTCTGGATCTTGTTCAAATTCGGCCCCTGGGAAAAAGGGTTAAAGTCAGAGCAGCTGACTGTCTTTTACTCCCGTGTACTTTCTCCATCACTCATATCCTTTTTAGGTGGACAGGTTCCTGCATGCAATGCGTCTCCATAATGACCAGTTAAGCGACATCTCGGCACGTTTTCAGGCTGAAATGAAGAAGGGGCTATCAGCAGAAAGCCATGCAGCTGCAGCCGTGAAGATGCTGCCAACACATGTCCGCTCCACTCCTGATGGATCAGGTTACTCGCATTGATAAAATAATGTACATATAACTCTTAAAATTTCTGAAGGGTACTTAGAGACAACAAACTTTCTGTCTCTGCTGGTCTGTTGGTTACTTCTGCAGAGAAAGGACAGTTTCTTGCGGTGGATCTCGGAGGCTCCAAATTTAAGGTTCTCCAAGTTAAAGTAAGAGAGGGTGTGGGGATCAGGAAGGGAGGAGTGGAGATGGAGGAGAAAATCTACCCAATGCCAAAGGAGCTGCAAATTGGAAAAGGAGCAGATGTAAGAAATCATCACAGTTTTTTTTTTCAGTCTGAGCAGAATGACGGGTGGAGTATTTCAGGTAGTTCAATGAAATGATGGCTGCTTTCAACTTTTTCTGCCTTCTCCTCTGCATCACTCTTCATCTATAGTTATTTGGCCATGTGGCAGAGTCTCTCAAGGACTTCCTGGAAGAAAAGAACATCAGTTTGGAGAAGAGACATCCTCTCGCTTTCACTTTCTCTTTCCCCTGTGAACAGCACAGCTTGGATCAGGTAGGACTCTGCATCCAAACATCTGGATTTTATGATCTGTAACTGCGGATGTGAAGTCGAGTCTTCTTTCCATGTAGTCCCTTTAAACAAACATTTTCCTGTCTGCAGGGATTGTTGTTAAATTGGTGTAAGACCTACAGAGCTCGAGGCCTGCAGGGTAAAGATGTGGTCCAGGTCCTCAGAGAGGCAATCGACAAAACCGGGGTATGGCATTGTTTACAGTGTTTGTCATTCTTTAAACAGGTAAGGGGAAAGGTTGAGATATAGGGTGCTTATGTAAGAGATGCTTCCTTTTAGTGGGATTTTTAATGTTTCTGAAAACTATTTTAAGATATAACTCATAAGTAAACCTCATGTAAGTAGTGGAAACAAAATAGGGGAAAAAATAAGAAAAGTGTAGCTCTTGAATCTGTATGTATGAAAATTTTAAGCATACTGTAATTTGTATCACTCTTCAGGGTATGGACATGGAGGTGCTAGCTATGGTTAATGACACTGTAGCAACCATGATGACCTGTGGTTTTGATGACCAGTTCTGTGACGTCGGACTCATTATTGGTAAGAGCATTCATTTCATTCATTCTAGTGTTGACAACCGTGTTGACAGCCAATGGTTTCCAGTTGTTCTAGAAAAATGGCTGTTTATAATACCCAGTGTTTTATTGGGGGCAATTGTCATCATTTAGATACAGATTAGTCACTCTAGACAGGTTTCTCCTCTACACCTCTGGTGTGATTAAATTCAAATGGCCAAACCAAGTTTCTAATCTGGTAAAATGATCAATTTCTCTTTTAAAAAATGAAAAGTCCCACTTGAGGTCCAAAACCTGAGAAATGTTTCATGTTCATGTTTTTTCTTCTTCTGTTCTTTCTTGTGAATTTTATCTGATGACCTCCAAAGATGATCATTTCACTTTGATACAATTTCCTACAACTCCTTGCTCACCACCTCTCATGGTGTAGCTTTGCTTTGCCTTATAAGTAAATTTAATGTAAGTGAGGATAAAGCAGAGGTAAATATGCACCTTTGAATACGTACACATTAATGATGAGCATGTCCGTCCAACGATGAATCCACGAGAACGCTATAGCAGGACAGCTTTTGAGATACTGTAGCATCTGGTAATTCCATTTGTGTGTAGAAAGTCTGTAAAACTATCAGGTGAAAAATGGGTGTTGGCAGTGATCCTCAACTCTATCAAGGCTCTCCTTAAAGTCAATCCAAAAAGGGTCCATTCATTCCTCTAACTGAAGAAGTGCATTCTAGAAAATCTTGTATAGTCTTCACAAAATTAACCCACAGTTCATAATTCAATTACATGTGCATATAAGTTTCCTTACAACCATGGCAGAAAATCATTGACCTGACCTTTTGAATTTAACAAGCATAAACATGATTCTCTGATCCCGTGTGGTAGCAGACAACGGATGCTCCAATTCTACCTCCACCTTCAGAGATGCTCAACATAATTTTTTAGAAGCTTGGCCTCCATATTTCAATCTGTGAAAACAACAGAATACAGTATTAAATAATAATTATAAAGATAAAAAAATATATATTTATAGGCATTGTCATTAGTCAATAATGCAAAGTATTAAGCAGCTACTGTATGTTCAAATCTGTAAGTTGTGCAGCTTAACTTGCAGCTCCCTCTAGTGGTTGATCTGTGTATATCTTTGTGTAACAGTGTGTGTTTAGTCTGTGATGTCAGTAATGGCCAGCAAAAGGACTGCATTATAAAAAGTGAGGGTTGAACTGAATTAATGTTTGCTTAGGATTAGAACTTTAGCCAGTCCTCTGTAATAATATAGATTTAAATGCATCTGTATCCTGTTTGCCTGTGTGTGTAGGTACTGGCACTAATGCGTGCTACATGGAGGAGATGTGTCATGTTGACCTGGTGGAGGGAGATGAAGGCAGGATGTGTGTGAACACTGAATGGGGAGCTTTTGGAGATGATGGGGCCCTGGATGATTTCATAACAGAGTTTGACAGGGATGTCGACGCAGCCTCCGCCAACCCGGGCAAACAAAAGTGGGGGAAAGCTTTGACTCCTCTCATGATCTTACATGATGTAGTAAACCATGCATGGCACATCACAGCTCCTCTGTCTCTTGTCCCACATGTTTTCCTCAAATTGTAGATTTGAGAAGATGGTGAGTGGGTTGTACCTGGGGGAGCTGGTGAGGCTGGTTGTGTTAAAGATGGCTAAACGTGGACTGCTGTTTGATGGACATGTGTCTGATGCCCTTCGGACCAAAGGAAAGATAACTACTGCACACGTGGCAGCAATGGAGGAGTGAGTTTTCTTTATTTCTGTCACTGTCCACTGTAACAAATTATAAATATTCTCCTTTTATATCTTTCTCAGGTACAGAAATGGTCTGAAAAACACCAAGGACATTCTAATGCAGCTTGAATTGAACCCATCACCTGATGACTGTATTGCTGTTCAACAAGCCAGCACAATAGTGTCCTTTCGGTCCTCAAATCTGGTGGCTGCAGGGCTGGCAGCCATCTTAAGACAAATCAAGCAAAACCGTAATTTGAGGGGATTAAGAATCACTGTAGGTATGGATGGAACCGTGTACAAGACACATCCACAGTAAGTTCCCAAAAGTCACATTGTTATGGTGCACATTGATGAACTTTTGCATGTGTCACTGAGGGGAAAACTTCAAAATCGGAACATGGTAGATTAATTTAATTTTGCTGGATCAATGGGTTTATTCATTATTCACATGAGCTCATATTATTATGACCTATTAAAATAAATTTGTTAAATCAACTTCCCATTCATAATTAAACTGGTATGGGAAGGTTCCAGTGGTGGTGATGCTGTCACCTCATTTTCAGGTATCCTAAGCGTCTCCATAAAGTGGTGCGGCGGTTGCTTCCTGAGTGCCATGTTAGATTCGTCCCCTCAGACAGCGGCAGTAGCAAAGGAGCTGCCTTGGTAACAGCAGTCGCCCAGCGTCTGGCATCACAGAGGCGAAAGGTTAGCCTGTCTAAGTTATTTTTTCTTCAAATGTGGACAAAATAGAAATTATACTTGTTAATATTGACATTATTTGAAACATAACATCTCTGGTATTTCAGGTAGATGAGACGCTGTCTAAATTCAGCCTGAGTCCAGAGCAGCTCCAGCTGGTCAAGGCCAGGATGAGGGCTGGGCTGGAGGCAGGGTTGAGGCATGAAGGCCCCTCAACAATCAAGATGCTTCCGTCTTATGTATTCCACACACCTGATGGCACAGGTCCGAAACTAAAACTGACTTTACACCACTGTCTGTTAAACACACACTGACACACATTAAATGACAAACACATAAAGGTATAGTTTTGTTAAAATTTTTAACAGTAAAAAATATTTTTCAAATATTCCAACAACACAATCTTTCTGCAATTTCTTTTTCGTTTGTCTAGAGAAAGGAAAATACCTTGCGTTGGATCTGGGGGGAACCAACTTCAGAGCTTTGCTTGTGAGATTTAAAAGACATAACGCACGACTTTACCATAAAATTTACACCATTCCACTGGAGATTATGCAGGGCAGTGGAGAGGAGGTAAGAATATCCTCATATCACTGTATCTGAAAAATTTTAACGAAAAAGGCTTTGCATACAAACAGATCATGAAAACTAGGTCTCGACTTCAACTTTGGTTTGGTGAATCGTTTATAAAATGTCCATTTAGTAAATTATATTCACTGAATCATTATTGAAATTTAAATTCCCTTCTCTATGTTTTTCTTTGACAAGTTTTCTGTCTGTCCCTGCCTGCCTCCAGTTGTTTGACCACATAGCACAATGCGTTTGTGACTTCTTGGACTACATGGGGATGAAGAATGCCCATCTTCCCGCAGGTTTCACCTTCTCTTTTCCCTGCGAACAGACTGCCATTGACACGGTGGGTGTGGACACCAGAGTGTCTTCTGCTTTGTCAAATGAGATTATTCCAGCCATAAAAATCTCTTCTTGGATCATTTTCATTATTCTGTTTTCTGGTACTAAAATATACAATAGAGCAGTTTCACAGACTTGACACATTAATTCTGAATTTTCTGTAATTTTGTAGGGCACTTTGGTGAGCTGGACAAAAGGCTTCAAGGCCACAGATTGTGAAGGACATGATGTTGTAAACATGCTGAGAGAGGCCATCAAAAGACGCAACGTGAGTCAAAATACAGTTCTATGGGATGTTTTGACAGAAGTAGTTAAATATAATTCTGTATTCATTCGCTGAATATTGTCATTAACTAAATGCTGCATGTGTGCAAGCATGTCGGAGTATGTTCAGAAGTCATTTGATAATGCAATAATACAGTTAAACAAGGTGGCGATGTGTTTTTTATGTGCAAATATTTGTGCATGCCTGCAGGATTTTGACCTGGACATAGTAGCATTGGTAAATGATACAGTTGGAACCATGATGAGTTGTGCCTATGAAGACCCTCAGTGTGAAATTGGAATGATCGCTGGTATGTGGAATGGACTATAAGAAAATGTTTACGAAGCAAACACATTTTGCTCTGTTTTCATAACTCTGGCTCCAATAACACATTCAGATATATTATGATGATAATGCATGTTTGAGTTTCTCTGAAGTGCACTAGCTTTTTTCTCTAATAAGCCAAATTATGTGGTTAGCAGCATGCATGAAGTCTGCTTTATTGCATATTCTGTTATACATACTAACAATAAAAGTTTGGCACATCTACACAGTTAAGTTTACAAACATTTGATTGGTACTGTCTAATACTAGAAACATCTGTGGTTCTGCCTCACAGGAACAGGCACAAATCTCTGCTATATGGAGGACCTGCAGAACATTGAGAAGATTGAACGAAAGGGAGGAACAACAGAAAAAAACAAGGGGACATTGACAGAAGAAGAGAAAAAGGTAGAAAAGGCAGTGTTTGAAAGGAACACTGGGGTTCGTGAGGTAAACTTTGCCATATATTCATCCTTCCCAAATTTTTTTTCTCTCTCTTTCAACAGAATGGTGGGACCCAAACTGGGAAAACAGAGGGGGATGCTGAGACATCAAAGATGTGTATAAACACAGAGTGGGGGGGTCTTGGTGATGATGGCTCTTTGGATGATATCATCACACCTCATGACTGTGATGTGGACCAGAACTCAGTCAACCCTGGAAAACAAAGGTTGGAAACTGTCCTTGTGCATATATAATGCTACTATCCTGGTCAGCAGACAGAAACCTTTTGTTTGATCAATGTTAATTATTTTCTTGTGTTAGTATTATCACTGCATACTCTTGCAAACATGTGTTTTCATGCTGAGGTGATATATGTTTTTTGTTTGTGTGCATTTAGGTTTGAAAAGCTGACCAGTGGGATGTATTTGGGTGAAATTGTGCGTCAGGTTTTGCTGGATCTAACCAGAAGGGGGCTGCTGTTTAGAGGACATGTCACTGAAACTTTAAAAACACCTGGGATATTTGAAACTAAATATCTGTCACAGATAGAGAGGTAAAGGAAATTCTCTTTCTGTGTGTCCCTTTCAGATAAATTCTTAAATCACCCCTTTAATGCATTGTTTAGTATTTAAATATTCCACTTGAATCTGTAACTGGTATCTCCAAAGTTTTTATGAGGCTGGAGGTTAATGCTCTCATATGTGTGCGTGTGTGTTGTCTCCATCTAGTGACAATTTAGCTCTACTGCAGGTCAGATGTATTCTGCAGAAGCTGGGGCTCGACAGTAACTGTGACGACAGCGTCATTGTCAAAAAGGTAAGACACAGAAAACTAACAAGTGATACTTATGAGTCAGACCTCGTGTCTTTATCTCTTAGTTTTACTGGACCTCAGCGCTGCATTTGATACGGTTGACCACCATATATTACTCAGACGACTAGAGACCTGG
>JAOXYM010000001.1:22516280-22527726 GCA_028567055.1 Leptatherina wallacei
CGTTGTCTATGTTGTAAGGTGACCTTGAGTGTCAAGAAAGGCGCCAACAAATAAAATGTATTATTATTATTATTATTCTGTACTTACATACAGGACACCAGTGTGCAAGGAAGGCCCATCAGTCTGGTCTCAAAACAGGCAGTATGAAAATCTCACCTATTTCTCCAAATAAAGGCAGTGCCGACTGCTGCCTACTGCAGGTAAGACAATGACTACTTTAAAGTACAAACACAACCACAATTATAAAGAAATGCAACTGATCATGTTACGTTCATTGTTCAATAAGCTAAAGCTAGCCAGACAAAATGAATATAGCCTATTGATTGTTATGTTAGCCTTTAGCGCAATTAGCAACTTGCACATTATCTATTTTCATTCCCACATTTTTTTTCCCCTGATTATTTAAAAAACAAACAAACACTACCATTGAAAAACAAACATAAAATCAAACAAAAAATAACAAAACATCAACAACCACCAAATTAGGGATTGAATAGCTAACCTTACAGTAGGAGACAAGTGTTTTGTTAACTTGGCTAAAGCTAACAAGCTCCATGATGGATGTGGTCATTTCAAGTTAGATTACTTTATCACATTAAAGACTGAAATGTGAAATAGAAAATATAGCCTAAAATGATCATTTGAACTTTTAATTGGGACTTTGAAAAAAAATTCTACCTTTTAAAAAAAAGAAAAGAAAAACTATTTATAGAATCATTAGGGGCAACCATTTTGAAAATGATGTTTTAAGGATTGTTTTTCACTACAGAACATCAATAAAGTCACTGGATTTGCAGAATAAAGAAATGTTTCGATAATGTAAGCAGTGTAGAGGCCACAGAACTGAATGTATCAATAGAGTGTTAAAGGGTTAAACAATCTGTGATTGAGCATTGTGGCAAAATAAATTAATAAACTTGATGTATTTCAACTAATGAGTACATGGAATGATTTATATGTGGATACAATCATTACTAATTTAAAATATTTTGGGGCAAGAAAGTAAGGTGAGATCCCCAATGGGTCCCGGGTCCCCTTCTTACCGTGATATTGGTGTTCTGCCCGTTTAACTTGGCTTTGGTCTTCCATAGCAGTGATCTATCTACCTCTCCTCTCAGCTTGCCAACACATCCTTGTTTACATATTCTTCCTTGGAGACTGCACCTAATCAGGTTATACGGCCACAAAAGGCACTGAAGGAAGAAGGAGGAATAAGATAAATTCAGTTTACTCAGTCAGCTACTAATATGCTTCTGGAGCTGTTGTTTCAAGGTAAATATATTACATATCATTCACCTTTAGTAAAAGCCAATTTATCATGTCAGTTTCTCACAGCAGACATTTTAATTTCCACAACCTTTTCTGGTAATATAAACAGTGTATAGACAATTGGAGTTCATGTAATGACCCCAATCTTCAGAAATAACCTAGGGAATAACACAATGTCTCATGTTAATGAGTATAAGAATTTCAGTTTTCGTACTAACACCTTAACTTGGTGTCTTGTGCATCAACGTGTATACAGAGAACATCAACACTGCTATCAAATGTATTGTTCTAACACTAACCAATTCACTCAGTGCTTCTCAATCTTGCATAAAAGATCCACTGCACAAGTGTATCAATGCATCTGTTTTCAATACAGTTTGTTTATTGCATAAGCACTACAACTGTCGCTGCAGTGCACTGCATACATCAATACAAGTCTGGGCATATTGGCAAGGATGATTTTAAATGGTCTGTAAAGGAGGAGCTGGAAATGGTAAATGGTGTGGTATGAAATGTTTAAGCGGAGCTTTCCGTTAACAGCACTGACTTCTGGTTCCAATTCACCAGAAGCAGATATATAAAGAAATTGCATCATTAAATTTATTGTATTCAATGATAAATTGTGTCATGTTACTTTACAGATCACAAATGACAAAAGCCTATAAAACTTCCCAATGACTCAACGAAAGCAACACTCAAGGCAGGACTGTGCCACACTTTACTGCTGTCTTGGAAAAAGGACTAATGTGGAAATTAATCACTCTATAGAGCACTTGTGTATATAAATTATTATTTTCCCTATCTGTGACTGTTCCCAAACAAGTCCATTCAACAGAGCTGTTGTTGTGATGGTGATGTCATGTCTGTATGAAAGGACAGTGCAGCTTAAGATGGGTGGCTGTGTGAAGAGTTGACTTAGGATAACTGAGTGAACAGCATTCGTTCTCTTAAGTTATGGAGTAGCAGGTACTGTGACGAACAGAACTGGCAGGCGTTGGCTCTTTTTTTTAAGTTACTCTTTGCTACTTACGGGTAGGAGAACAACACAGCAAAACTTTTTTTCTTTTGATGTTTTGCAAACATCAAGTTTGTTGTGTAAGCAGAAGGAAGAAAAATCCTCCATTGTCAGTGGACAAAGGCGCAGATAGAATTACTTTAGTGAGAAGTGACCATGTGGTTAATATCTAGTAAAGAGATCTAATCAATTAGCAAAGTTGAAACTGGTTTATTTGCATGTGCATATAACATGCACCGTACAACATGGAAAATCGCGTACATCTTCATACAGTCCAGTTATTGTTCCCAGTGTAAGAACTCCTAACACTGCAGTGCAAAGCTCATTCAACAATTTTCTCTCTGCCACATGGGGAATGACCTTCCAAATGTCATATTCCTAAACTGTAAGAAAGTTTTTCTTCTACCCCTTAAAGTTCCTCAAAGACGCAAAAAACTGTTTCCTCTTCTTCCTCTCATCCTTCTTGCTCACATATGACTAAAGCATCTCAATCCACTTTGAGTAATATAAATATGACTCATTATGTCACTTGTACATGCGAAACAGAACGTAGCTTATGACTTCCTTGAAACCCAAATTTCCCTCTGACCTTCCCCTCCTCCTCAAACTCCTGGTTCCTCCTCCACCACTAATTAGGTCGTCCCCTCTTCTTCCTCCATCACTGAGTTTTCCTTCAAGGAAGGCGTCAGCAGACCAGCCAACCACAGTAAAGAGGATGTAGCATTACCCCTCTCCCCCTCCCATCAAAGACACTCATGCTACCAATCCGATGAGCTTACAGAAAGTGGGTGGGGCTCGTGTTGTGGCCCTCCCTGCTTTTCTCCTGCAGCTAAACTTGCTGTCTCACTCATGCTTCCTGGCTTCACTCACATGCTCAGAGAAGGAAGAGCTGTAGAGACTTAGCCACACATGAAACAGCTCGGTCTATTTTAAACCACCCTGGATTGGACTCAGGATATTCTTAAATATCGTGCGGTGTGGGACAGATTGTATCTACGGAACAGGGCCAGAGCATCGTGACTTTTTTTTTTCTAAGCTTTTTAGTTTGGATTGTATTCCAACTATAGGTGAACTAGTGTGTATGTGTGTGAGTGTGTCTTAGTTAGTTTGTATGAGTGTGTGAGAAGGAACAAGGACCAAAATGATTGCAGCTCAGCTACTAGCCTATTACTTTACAGAACTCAAGGATGACCAGGTCAAAAAGGTGAGTACTATCTATTTCCTCCGCCTCCATTAGTGGTGTGTGTTTGTTTGAAAGATGGAGAACGGATGGAAAAGAAAAGCTACAAAGTAGTCAGATAGGACAGGACTGTATACGCTGAAGAGGTCACTGAGTTGATCTGTGCTGTCTCAACACATTTTTTTCCTACTTTTTTGAGAGGATCGTTCTTGTAGTGACCACGTAAGGATGTTTTTGAAGATTTAGACCAATGAGGAAGTGAACGAAATAGTCGTAATTTTTGGGAGAAGAGTTTTTAACGTTCATGATTAAGATTTGTTTTCAGAATGAGATTTGAATCAACTGAGCTTAGTGAGACGTGACAAACAGCACAGAGTGTTTGTAAAGTAAGTAAACTCGACACGAGTGTGGTTGGTGCCATGATGTAAGATTTAAGAGGTGTGGCGAAGAGGAGGAGAGAGGAAGTCAGTGGTGAGGATGATAGGGCTTGTGAGCAAAGAGGTGAGAAGGTAGAACTGGGCATGAATGAGCAAAGTCATTTTAAGGGTCACTGAATTTTATTTAGTATTCTGGTTCAAATTATGCTCACACTTTGTTTTCTCTCAGAAGAGTTTAGTTGATTGGGAGAGGAAAATAGACAAGAATACCTAAAGTAGATAATTAAGTTCAGTGATTGATCAGTAAAAGAATGAGGGTAGAGCTGATAGCACCAAAAAAAAAACATGTTCCTGAAGTTGATGCTCCTTTGATCCAGATATAAAGAATGCCTGATTTTGAAGGAAAATGTCCTGAGGTGGAGACTATGAATTTGCGTCTTTTGTAACTTCAGCTGAGCAGTCCCCTCTTTCAGGTGTCTGGTAGAAAACTGACCTGACCAGTTTTAGTCGCTTTAACAGTGTCACATTTTGTGTGTGTGTGTATAAAGAAAAGAAGCTTTTCCAGTCACTCTCAGTTTCCAGCACCAGTTGGCTGAATGTGCCATAAAAACATGCTGCCAGGAACCAAACCAAGTCGTGTTGTGTGAACCTTCAGAAGAAATAATCAGGAGAAACACTCTTGTTTTTCTGTCTGTTTTCAATCCTTTTTTTTAAAATTCTAAATGGTAAATGGACTCTACTTGTATAGCGCTTTTCTAGTCAAGTGACCACTCAAAGCCCAAGGACACTTTGACATGTAGTCAGGGGATTCTAAGGTCATTTCTGCACACATGCATGAGTCACAAGAAACAAGGTTCCCTTAAGGACGCTCTCCAGTGAAGTTCACAGCCGTCACATTTCCTCCCTCAGTTATGCTATCTCAATCCAGTTGAAATATCTCTTGATATTTGCACAAAGTGGCACTTGAAGCCGTTGCTAACAGCTGCAACTGCTGAGTCAATGTCCTATCAGTCTGTGACGGTAAAAGACAGGGATTTGATGTAATACAACACATCTCCCTCCCTCTTTACTCCTGCTCTCTTCCTCTCCCTGCCTCCCTAAAATAGGCCAGCTTTGAACCATGTGACCATAGGTGACAGGAGAAGGCTTACACCAACACACTCGCAGACAACAGCAGGTGTGGAGCCTTTCAGAGAACAGGGTTTGTCCAGGCCTTACCAAAAAACTCTTCAGGTTGAAAAATAGTAAAACCATTAACTAGAATTTGAACAGCTGTGGTGAAAGAGTTTAACTTTATGTAAAGAGATGAACTGGACTTTATTCGTTGTTGTCAGGTGGATTCAAACCAGCTAAGTGCGATTTTCTGTCAACTCAATCTACTGCAGTGTCCTTGAGTGACTCTCTGATTCACTCTGGGCTGGGCTGGTAGTAGGTATCCAAAGCAGTGCTTCAGTGTGTGTGTGTGTGTGTGTGTGTGCGTGTGTGTGTGTGTGTGTGTGTGTGTGTGTGTGTGTGTGTTTAAGGTGGAATAAGGGAACATACAGGAGGGGGCGGTGTAGAGGGCAGTATTTTTCCACATGGTGAGGCTGTGTGTATGCGTGTGCACAACAAAGCAGTACACGTACATACACAGCAGAGTCCGGTTTCTCTGAATAACCTCATGGTGAGGAGGAGAGCAAGGCATTGTTGAGAGTAGGAATGCAAACAGAAAGGAGAGGGACAAGGAGAATAGGGGGGGAGGAAAAAAGGTGGGAGGAGAGCTTGATCTCCCGGAATTGCAAACCAAGTTCTGGGTGGTGCTTGAGAAACTGGCCGTCAAAGTTGAGTTGAGGGGTAAACACAACCTTTACAAAAATCATGCTTTCAGACAACAGAGAACTCGTTTCACCTCAGGGAATGTCAAGTGAAAAAACTGGACAACTTGATAACCAAACTAACGACCTTTTATGATAAAGAAAACTTCATTTTAATTATAATTTACTTCCTGCAAGCTACTGCAGAGAAATCCATGTGAGCCATGTCACAGCAGATGAAGCTCTGCTTTGATAAAGTGCTTAGTCATGAACCCTAGCTGCAGACTGCTGAGTCAGACATGCTCATTTCTGTCCTGCAGTAGGAACTAAACTCAGCTTTAGTGGGTTTCTGAGAGCTCCACAAGGACTAATTTCAGGAACTACTGCTTTTAATCCTCTTTCTTCTGTGTAACAAAGGATAAAAGTGGAAAGCTGAGAGCACTTTGTTGTTGAAGAAGAGCTATACAAGGAGCGCATTATCTTAAATATCCATTTGACAAAGAGCACAGTCTTATGCAAGTAGGTTAGATGAAGGAGAAATGTGTAGTTAAATGGCTGACAACACAATCAAAAACACTGCTCTTTTTTAATTTTGAATGGGTGGTTATCCAATAATATTGTACTGATATGACATTTCTGCCAACAGGAATGATATTTTTCTCTAAAAAAAAGAAAGCACATCAAGAACATTCATAATGATAAAATAGGATAAAAGCATTACTAGTAGTAGCAGTTGGTATAAATATAGTGGGCTTGTGGATGAAATGGCTCACAGCATCAAACCAGAATAGATCAGTTAACATCAGCTGACTGTTGGAGTGTCACTTTTACAGTCACTGAGTGGTGCACATGATATCTGCCTGATAAATACAGGATTCATTTCTTTATTGACAGTTCATCAGAAAAACTCTGAATTATTTGAAAAAGTAGCTACAGCCCATGGAAAGGACTGACTTTTTCAACATGTTTATGCAAATAACCCTTTGATCCTCTTTGAAAGTTTCTTTTGAATTTGGTGATGTACTCAGTAAATTGTACATAAAGTTATAATTTCAATACATGGTGAAATGATGAAAGGGACGTCACTTTCATATGCTTGAAATTTAAACCAGGACCTGTACAGTATCATGAGAATGCCATATAGTCTCATTCAAACCTCTGAAATCTATGACCTTTTGTCTTCTTTGTCATTAAAATGTGTTGTCAGCATACCAAGATCCACAGGCTCCTTTTACGTATTAGAAAAGGGTTTGAATACCCATGAATCTGGCAAGGCATTAAAAACTATCTCAGAATCATGCAAAGTTAATTCCACCAAAGGAAATGATTGCTTAACTGCTAATTTCTCCAGGACTGCCCTCTCCAGCAAGCTTAGGCGAAGAGTAGGTTTGTATAATTGCAGAATCTGCAGATAATTTTTGCAGTTGTCAGTGTCAAAGGTCGCATATCTACAATCAGAAAGGGACAGCACATATTTGACCTGCACAAGAGGCATGACAGCTGTGAGCCTTGGTTGTCCAAAAAAAACCATTAGAGCAAAACTACAGTTTGCCATAAAACATATCAGCATAAACTAGCCCCTTTAGAATAACGTGATCTGGGAAAAAGTCGCACTCATCAAAACTATAGTTATCTGATAGAAGTGATGGCATGTATGTTTGATGTAGACCAAAGAAATATTTTTCAGAAGACCCTCATACCAACTCTGAAACATGGTGGTGGCGTGTTATGGTTTCAGGTGGCTTTCCTGCCTCAGCTGGTGGACAGCTTATAGTAATTGAATCAACTGCTTGCAGGTGACGTTAGGCAATATGTGCAGCATTCTGATTCTGAGTGATCCATTTGGGCTTGCTTTTGTTGCATGCTGTAAACTATGACATGAAGAAAAACCTTCAGAAGACACTCAAAACCATTGACTGTCAAATGAAAACAATTTAGTCTTTTTTTCTGTATTTCCTTCATTTCAATACACCTGGCTACATTAGGAGCAGGGAAGCAAGTCAGTGTGAGATCAGGCGTGGAGCTGCAGGCTGGGCTTTTATCAATCAGAAACGCTATTACTAGCAGCCGTTTCCGTTCACACAAAATCATTGGCTTCAATTTGAGTATTAGAATCACCTAAATGTAGGTCCAAATTTTAACAATACAGTCTACCTCGGTTGCATTCTGGTTTTTCATGACCACTAATGTTTTCTGCTTCAGTCTGCTCTTCAGCACTTTGTCAACATGCTCACTTAACAATATAAGAAGGAGACATTTTATCCACAGCTTAGGAGTGGAAAAACTAGACCCACCATTATGTCACAAAAGGCAGGTGATATGTGTAACACACCAAATAGAGACATCCTGCTGTCATCTTTATTTACTTATAGATATGAGAAGTACTTTGTGGGTTTACAATTTACATTTTGCACACATCTGTATACTATCCTGTGGCAGACTTACTGAAAGTGGCAAGAAAGACGGAAGTCGACTGGGAGAGGGGCGGGGGGGGTAATATTGTCTGTTTTAGGCAGAAGCTCAACTGAAGGGCCATGGATTATTCAGAGAAAATATATAAGGATTTTTTTTCTGCACTATAAATCATGTAAAGATTTACTTTACTAAAGTTCTGGATAAAAATAAAGTGCTGGAAATAAGCATAATAAAAAAAATTTTTAAAAAAGAAATAAGAATAATACGTAATGTAAAAATATGTTGTTTATTTCAGGTTTTGTAGTGTTGTATGTGAAAATATCTGTAACAGCAGCTCTGCCTTAAACTTACTTTCATTTCTGGATGTAAGCTGAGCAAATGGGCAAATTTGATCATTCATATAACCTGTGGCAGCCCATTTGCACCTACTGTTGTTATGTGGTACATTAGTCACAACCAAAATAATCAGCAGCTTTGCAGAGCAAAAAATTACTTTCTACATAGTTGTTATTATATCGTACTAAAGCAGTTTGAAGCCTTTAGTGACAAGGTACAACTTTCACTTCTGAAGTTGTATGTATCAGGACATATTGAGAAAAAAATGTCTCTTATCAGGTCTTAAAATGAGATAAATACAACTTGAGATGAACAACATATGACATGTTACACTTTGTCATTATTCATTTATAAAATATTAAAAACTTGTTGGTCTTGAGCACGCAGGTGTGTGTTGACACAATGCCACGAAGAATGAAACCAGCAACGATCTTAGAAAAGCAATTCATGCAGCTCTTTGATCTGATAAGGATTATAAAACCATTTCCAAAGAATTTTTATCCCATCATTTTATAGTGATAAAGATTATTCACAAGCAGAAAACCTTCAAGAATATTGATGATCTTCCCAGAAGTGGACCTTATCATATCCGTAGTTTTGTAGGTGTTGCGTAACACATTAATAATGTCTATGAAATTTAATTTAATTTCACTTCAACATGTTGGATCTTATTGATTATTTAGTTTTGATCTTGTTTTCATTAATGTATTTTTAGTATTTCTGTAGAATGCCAGAGAGTAGAGTCTTATGTTGGTGCCACTATGGGCGTTTTTATGGTATAATTAAACAAACAGATGCTCAGACTCACCGTTGTGACATGAGGGAAGGATTTTATCGAGCACTTACAAGTCACTTGCGTTAAAATGTTCATTCAAAGCACAGATTGGACAAGAGTAAAATAAAACTAGGCAGTGATCCTCTAAGTTTACAATCTGAATGTTTCTTAACGACTTTATGGAGGGGAGCGGTTTCAGTGACTCACTTAGGAGCCCCTGTGGTACAAAAGCATGTGCTAATGAGCTTTCATCCCAGAGTCAGACTCCACATTTAGATCGAATATAGGGAATGTAACACCTACAGAATCGTTGTCTGTAAGATCCTGCTGTTCTCATGCTGAAAACCATACAGCTCATTTACAGTATGCACACATGACTGCATATCCCTGTTGTTTGTTCAATCTGTAAACACCCAGACTCCCTTTTTTGTCACTCGGATATTTCTAAAGATATTTGATTTCCTAAAGAAAATGTGAAAAAGACTAAATTTGCCCCTTTTATTTGTTGCTGCATAATTTCTTTCTGATGAACTTCTTTGCAGGCAGATGTCAGTTTTTTCCTGTAGATACTCTCAGACCCGCGGAGGCTTTGGCCTGGAAGCCAGAACTATACAGGAAATGCAGTTAATGTGCGACTCCTGAAAAAGGAAGTTACAACATTCCTATCTGATGGATTTTACAATGAGTAACATTAATAGATTATCATGTGGATGCCACAGTACATGCCAACATTGTGACCTTTAGCCAGAATTGTGCTTTAATAAAATTCTGATTTTGGTATATCACATTGGTATTATAAAGAAGGTATTTATGTCCTCACAGTCTGATGTAATGAGGGACTTCACCAAAATTGTTTAACATCCTGTTCCTTAAAGTCTACTCTGTCTACAGAGGTGGGCGGGTTCAACTGGCAAGCTTTATGACTTCTGGACACAAAGATGATTGCTATAAGACATCATTTATCTGTAGATAGGGTGCTATTCCTGATCAGAATAACTTGTTAATTGCCTTTCCTGTAACTGATTCTTGGCTCCATCTCCTGCTGGTCATACAGTTAATAAAGCTATTAGAAATTTCCTTCTGTGTCATGTTAAAGGGACTTAGTGAAAAATCCTGAACTTTGTGCTCCCGCTGTATTTTGCATGGATGCTGCTGCATTTTATATTTTGTTACTTTCCAATGAAGTGCTATAAAACCATAATGATACTGTGTGGTGCTTAAGCTAAAAAGCTGAGACTGTATGTGTACAGTATAGATTGTTGTGTCTAATGATTATGGTTAAATACTATATTTCTTTTTCTGGTGTATTTTCAGATTGATAAGTACCTGTACTCCATGCGTTTCTCAGATGAAACGTTACTGGACATCACTCAGCGGTTCAGAAGGGAGCTGGCAAAAGGACTCGGTCGGGACAGTAATGCTACGGCTACACTGAAGATGCTGCCAACGTTTGTGAGGTCAATTCCTGATGGATCAGGTTAGTAAACTTAAGCCTGGATTTTATATAGACAAATTTCACAGCCAGTGTAGGGAAACTGCTGAATAGGGAAAATGTCCTTTTTTGTATGGTAGCTGCAGGTAGAGGAAGAGCAGTCTTCTGGAAATTGGAAGGTCAATGGTTCGATCCCTGGTTTCCTGAGAATATAATATAATGTTTGATCAGGACCACAATTTGAAATGAATGTATCAGGTTGGTATTGGAAAAAAAAGCTCTGTGAGGGATCAAGGATAGAAAATGCTTATAGAAATACAATCCATTTACCTCATATTTGGTTTACTTTTGATTTGTGAAAGCAATTTGAAAGAAAAATTATATGCAGTTATACTGCTATGTCATCCATTATCAAGTGATAATCCTGATAATGATAATCCAAATAGACAAAACCCTGCTGTAATATGTTTTTTGCAGCAGATATTTCTCTGCTATGCAGGAACAAGATGACAGGAAGTCTCTTATCTGTATTAAATATTCATGCAAGGTTTTTAGCACACAGGCATTGTTTTGTGGTCAATGCTGTGTCAGCTTCCCAATATCCCTGCCATTAAGTCCATTTATTCTGTGTGCTGTCACGACAATTGCTCTGCCCTCAATGTGGAAGTAAGCCAAAGTATTTTTTCTCTTGTATGTACTGTACTGTAGGAGGAGACCTTCCGCCCACTTGCCACTATAGTGCACATTTATCAACTCAGTCTCTTCCATTTTAATTGCAACATCCATCCATTTTCTGTACCGCTTAATCCATGCAGGGTCGCGGGTGGGCTGGAGCCTATCCCAGCAATTATCAG
>JAOXYM010000001.1:22533812-22555359 GCA_028567055.1 Leptatherina wallacei
TAAAGACTTTTTTTTATCCGGTTCAGATATGCACGTCGTCTGCATAAAACAGTCCGACGTGTGGTGTCTGACTCTGATGTCCGATTCCTCCACTCTGAGAGTGGCAGTGGAAAGGGTGCTGCCATGGTGACAGCTGTGGCTTACAGACTGGCTGAACAATCCCGACAAGTTGCCCAAATACTGTCTGAATTCCGCCTGACGACTGAACAGCTGCTGGAGGTGAAAACAGAGTGATACTTTCTTGTCTGTATTTTCCAAGTGAGTGTCAGAAAAACATTTGGATAACTCTAATAATGAAAATATTTTTTATTATTCCAGGTAAAGAAGAGGATGAGAATAGAGATCCAAAATGGCCTTTCAAAGAGCACTCAGGACTCTGCCACTGTCAAAATGCTGCCAACTTTTGTACAAAGCACGCCTGATGGGACAGGTAACACACTTGTGCTTGAACACATGCAGCCTCATTGTTCAGGACAGGTACATCTTGGTGAATAATCTCTTAAAAGTCTGATATTTTGTACTGGTGGTGCTTCTGTCCAAATCTTATGTTAGCATTGATTGAAGTTTTGCTGTTCAAATGAAGTCTGTAAAATGTTGTTCAGTTATGGCTCAGCATCCTGTAAATTAAATGGGGATCCTATCTCCATGGCATAAAGATTTTAATTACTATGATTTTAAGGGTGACATCCTCTGGCATCATACACAAGTAATTTTTGGTTCCTGCTTTATCTGTCCATTTTTCATGTGCAGAGAATGGTGATTTCCTGGCTTTGGACTTGGGAGGAACTAACTTTAGAGTTCTGTTGGTCAAGATTCGTTCTGGGAAGAGGAGAAGCGTGGAAATGCACAACAAGATCTATGCCATTCCTCTAGAAGTGATGCAAGGAACAGGAGAGGAGGTGAGATCTGTAGGACATACGACCTTTCAGTCGGTCTTCCGCTAAATAAATTTGTGCAAGCAGCACATTAGGTGGTAAAAAAAAAGATGGTTGGTGAAAAACTTTGAACTTAAATCCTGTTTAGTAGATTGTACAGTAAGGTAGTTTGCTTGTTGGTCCAGAGATAAGTAGGTAGGATACAGTTGTCTGCAAAATTATTCATACACTTCCACTAAAGAAAAGGCAAGATTCTTAAAAGTAATTCAAATAATTGAAGACTGAAAAAAGTAATAATGAATACACATTTGCTAAATTATAATTTATTGAAATAAGACATTGTTTGTTAATTAAATTGATTTGAAAAAACAAAACAAAAAAACAAACAGTATGGTCCTGGACCAATGAGAGCACTTTGCCGATGAGCAGTGGGCCAGAATACCTGCCAACATGTGCAGAAGTCTGATTGAGAGTTACAGAAAACATGTGTTTGCATTGATTGCCTCAAAGGATTGCTCAACAAAATATTAGCTTATGAGTGACGTCACGTATATTAATTTCTCATATTTTTTGCTTGTAAGTTAGTTACCATAGCTATACAGACGACACACAGATTTATATTACAATGTCTCAAGGAGACCAAGGCCCAGTACAGGCTCTTGGTAAATGCATTGAGGAGATTAATGACTGGATGAGCCTGAACTTTCTTCAGCTGAACAAAAACAAAACTGAGGTGATTGTGTTTGGAGCCAAAGAGAAGCAATTAAAGGTCACCACTGAGCTTCAATCTATAATCTAAAAACCACCAACCAGGCCAGAAATCTGGGTGTAGTGATGGACTCACAAAGTCAGCCTACTATCACCTTAAGAATATATCACGGTTAAAAGATCTGATGTCTCAGCAGGACCTGGAAAAACTAGTCCATGCTTTCATCTTTAGTCGGCTTTATTATTGTAACAGCGTCTTTACAGGTCTACCAAAAAAATCTATTAGACAACTACAGCTGATTCAGAACTCTGCTACTTGAGTCCTCAGTAAGACCAAGAAAGTGGACCACATCAGTCCAGTTGTGAGGTCTTTACACTGGCTGCCTGTCCGTCAGAGGATAAACTTTAAAGTTCTGTTGCTGGTCTATAAAGCTCTGAATGGTTTAGGACCAAAATACATCAGTGACCTCTTTGAGTCAACATTTATTTCGGTCACATCAAGCAAAACTCATGTAGTCAATGCCATTACTACATGGAAGAAAATACTGTATATATAATAACAAGAGAAAGAGAAAAAAGAAACAAAGGATAAAAAAATGTAATTAAATAAAAGGACCGAAAAGGTGTAGGCTGAAGCCTTTGCTTATTTCACCTACCCTTTATAAATTAATTCTTCAATCTACTCCTTTAAGTGCATACAAAAACAAACATTGCATGCCTATTAAACTTTTCTTTTTTTTTTAGTCCAACATCTCAGACACAGTTCATACCACCAATCTGTATTGCTCAAGCATTTTTTGTTTCAATAATTGTTTAAACATGCTGTGTTTTTGACATTCTTTCATTTTTGTTTCTAATCCATTCCACAAGTTAAGTCCATAACCTGAAACACATCTTGCCTTAACATTTGTTCTGCTTCTAGTTTTTACCAACATGCGGCTCCGTCTTAGATTATAATCTCATTTTCTGGTCTGAAACAACCACTGGATACAGTCTGGCAAAATAAGTTTCATATGCTTTGTACGTCAGGAAAGCAATTCTTAAATCTACTAGGTCATGAAATTTCAGGGTCTTCATATTTAAAAATAATTTATGTGTTGGCTCTAGATAATTAGCTCTGTTTATTAGCCTAATTGCTTTCTTTTGTAACAAAAAAATTGGATTTGTAATTGTTTTATATGTTTTTCCCCAAACTTCCACACAATACGTAATGTGTGGAAGTATGAAAGTGGCGTACAGCATGTACAATGAGTTTGAATTTAGAACATCCTTAGTTTTGTATAGAATAGCAATTGACTTTGATCATTTATTTTTAATATATTTGACATGAGGTTTCCAGTATAATTTGTAATAAATAACAATTGCTAAGAATTTCTTCACTTCTTGACATCAACATAGCACTTGATTTATTTTTGGTTGAACAAAATAACATATGAGTACTTTCTGGGGTTCTTAAAGAAATAAAAATAACAAGGTTTTAGTGGCTCAAAATGAAAGGGCATTTAAAAAAAAGTTTAAGATACAATATTATATAATATCATAAATGTTCATTTCTTTCTTCCTCCAGTTGTTTGATCACATTGTGCAGTGTATCAGTGACTTCCTGGACTATATGGGGATGAAGAACGCTCGTCTACCTCTAGGCTTCACCTTCTCTTTCCCCTGCCGACAGACTAGTCTGGATGCTGTAAGTCTACCCCTCTTCTTTTCTCCATTTTATACTACACAAAATTGGACTTCCCTGAGAGTCTTAAGCCAGCACCTCCTAAGTTGGCTTGCTGATTCTACAGAGTAGCTTGAAAGTCCATGAAATTGTCACAGAGTATGCTGAGCTCATGTGTGTCTGTGTGAAGGGCATCTTGGTGACCTGGACCAAGGGTTTCAAGGCGACAGACTGTGAAGGAGAGGATGTGGTGGGACTATTGAGGGACGCTATTAAGAGAAGAGAGGTATAGTATGAGGAGCAGCGTTATTCAGGTTATCATGGCATATGTGCTGTATATGCACAGCTATTTAGCATAATTGTATGTGTTGCTTCTTAAAGGAGTTTGACCTGGATGTAGTGGCTGTAGTTAATGATACAGTGGGAACCATGATGACTTGTGCCTATGAAGAACCCACCTGTGAGGTTGGACTCATTGCTGGCAAGTTCACTTTGTATTCACTCTTCATTCTGATTATTCTACTTTCTGTGCTCTATCCATCTAATTTGTGGCTCTGATCACAGGCACTGGCAGCAATGCATGCTACATGGAAGAGATGAGGAATATAGAGATGGTTGAGGGTGATGAGGGACAGATGTGTGTTAACATGGAGTGGGGTGCATTTGGAGACAATGGATGCCTTGACGATATCAGGACAGAGTATGACCGTGCTGTGGACGACCTCTCACTCAATCCAGGAAAACAAAGGTGCTGCAAACACACAAAATGTGTTCTTTAATAATCAGAAACGCCCTTAAATGTGTTCTGTTCTGAACTCATGTTCACGATTAATGTATTTCTATGATTTATGGGTATTTTTTGTGCTTGTTTGTGTTTTTTGTTTCAGATATGAGAAAATGTGCAGTGGCATGTACCTTGGGGAAATTGTGCGCAACATCCTCATAGACATGACCAAGAAAGGTTATCTGTTCAGAGGACAGATTTCTGAAACCCTGAAGACCAGAAGCATCTTTGAAACAAAGTTCCTTTCACAGATAGAGAGGTAAATGTGACCCCTGTGGAAGTGTCACAGTGCATTGTTTGAGGAGGAATGAAACATATTTGTCAGCAGTTACTGCTGTTCTTGTGCTTTAAAGGTGTTATGTGTTTGGGAAAAAAAGAAGTGGTGTTAAAAGAGGGCACTGCTGTTGCTGTTTTCTAACTTGTTATCGTGATGTACCTATATTTCAGTTTAAGTTCAGACTACAGGGGTACTTGACTCACTTTATGAGTTAGACAATCTCAACTGATCTCACAGAAAGCAGGGGTTGAATTACAGAAAGTTGTGAATAGGTAGATCCATTCTTTGAGTTCCAGTGAGTGATATTTAAACCCTAGTACAGCGGCAAGCAATTATTTTCCATGCAAAAGTATAGTTAGGATGTACAGTATATAATGAGATTCATACAAGCGTGCAGCTGTTCTCTGTGTGTGCTTCAAAATTCCTGCCCATGTTGTGCAGCTGGATAGGCATGTTTCTGCATGTTCTGTCAGAGTTAACGTAGCTATTTTTTCTTAGATATGAAGGTCTTTGGGAAACTTTATTAGGAGCCCCTCAAACAGTTCATCAGTTTTGAGCTCTGCTAGACTGATATCCTTTGCTTTTCTGAGGTCCTATATTGGAGCTTTAAAAGTTCATGGTATTGAGATTCATGACCAATTTTCGTTTTAAAAGCAAATGTTTAAATCTTAAGTTTGGATTTGCAGCTGTAATTTGAAAATTGGGAAAAGTCCTACTTTACACTTTCTGGTCTTTATACTTTCTCGATAGTTAGTTTCCATCATGTGGCCGCAGGCCTCCAGTCCTCAGTCTTACCTGATGCTGGTAATAGGTAAAGGGACATCATAAGTGGCATACAAGGAAATGTTAATGCAGCAAAGGAGTGGTGGACTGCCTGTTCTTCAATAGTTGCTTGCAAGGAGCTTCAACCACTGAGCTTCATCCACTATTTCGTGAATTTAATACATGCCAAAAAATGATGAACGAGATCATAGAATCAATAGACTAGTATTGTATTAAAACTACAGTGGCTCACTACCCCATCTTAAGGTTTAATGTTGCATTGATGAAGGTTATGGGCTGTCACTTCCTGGTTGACCAGTTAACTTTAGTAGATTTTTATCTGCAACACAACATGGCAAAATACATCTTAGGCTGTTTTTCTTTAAACTCTGTTAATATTTTTAGTAACTTATTAGTGTTTTTAACTGTTCACCAAAATTTTCACCTTTTAACTTTTATATTTTTGACCAAGTTTAATTCTATTCTGTTAAGCTTCAGTCTTCTCATGTCTCCATCTCCAGTGACAGATTGGCTTTGCTACAGGTGAGATCCATTTTGCAACACTTGGGCCTGGACAGCACCTGTGATGACAGTATCATTGTTAAAGAGGTAAGATAAATACAAAGGAGTGTTTTTGACAATGCTCAGTGTGTTCAGACCTTAACACATGTGCCGTATAAAAAAGATGTAGACCTTCTTTATTATTCTTTAATCTCATTTTGTAAAAGACAACATAGTATGTGATTGTACAGCAGAACAGGACAAACAGGAAACTTCTGTTTATACTCTGAGTTTGACAAGTGATAAGCATGTTCTGGTTCTGCAATCTGTGGAAACTGTGGCAGGTTCAATTTGACGAGTGTTGCAATAATTATGGTATTTTTTATTGTTAGGTCTGTGGAACAGTGTCACGCCGTGCAGCTCAGCTTTGTGGTGCAGGAATGGCAGCTGTGGTTGATAAGATAAGGGAGAATCGTGGCCTGGACCATCTGAAGATCACTGTGGGGGTAGACGGGACACTGTACAAATTACATCCACAGTAAGTTTGAGTCAAAAGTAATTCAACTTATAAAAACACACTCACTCAGTGGCCTGATGATTTTCTACTGTTAAATCAATTGATCTAACTGTCTTGTGTTACAGCTAAAAAAATATACAAATATAATTTTACTTTATACTCATTGTATTAATTTTATTTATATAATTTAGACAGGCTCACTTTTTTATCTTATATCACATTTAATTGCATTGCTGCTGAGCCACTCAAACTTTTTGACAAAGAATCACTAAGGCAAGCAACAGCAGTGAGATGCTTCCTGATTGTTAAAATCAAAACATTAAAGAAAAGAAGTTAAATGTATTAACCTTGTCCTTTTTAATCAGATATATGCAGTTATATGGAACCATATGCAGAGTCTTAAATATCCATTGGGGAAGTAGTTTAGCTCTTTTAAAGAGCTCATTTTATGGTAATTAACAGTTTCATCATCTTATTTGGGGGGTCTGCCAGAAAAAGCTTTTTTTAATGGTAATTTAATGTTATAAGAACATTTTCTCTACATTTTTGTAGCACCCGTTGATATTCTAACACAGTATGTTTTAGCTCCTGTCTCTTTAAAGCACATTCCCAAAAGGTCCAGTCTGACGGATTAGCTGATTTGTGAAATAAAATGCAAGACATCTGCTCATTTTGTGTTTGGGGTTTCCCAAAATAACCACTGAGCAGATAATTAATTAGCTAATACAAATGTTCATTTAATGTAAAACAAAAACCAAACATCCACAAAGGTTTTTAACAAGAATTCAAATAAATAAAGAGTGCAGAGTGACATTAAAACTCTAATCAGACATCATAGTTATTTGTTCAAAATTAACAGTACCATGTACTAACAAATGTCTGTATGACAAAAAAGTAAGTTAAAATGCTTATTAGAGCATTTTAACTCTCTCTTACTCTCTCAAACATCTGTAGTTCTTTGCACAGTCTCTACACGGTAGGGCTTCTTTTAAGAGTTTTCCCTCAGAAATTATACTTTAGTTGTTAAAGTTGATCAGCCCTTCTGTGCTCCCAGATGTCTCTGAGCCCACCAACCTGAATTTCTGAAAACCAGCTTGGTTGATTTAGCATAATCCTGGTTTAAAAAAAACAGACAGAAAGCAAAACAAGTCTAGATTTCCTGAGGTAATAAAAACTAGGAGCATGTAACTTACATAGTCGTTTGCATACCGATCAAGTTGAGTCATGCTTTAGTCATGGCGCCGTTCAAGAGGTGACATGTTGATTGCTGCATAAAACAAGACAAATAACTGATTTTCCTCTGTGCCAATGTTGGCTGAAGAGCTCCATTGACAAAATGTAATGCTTTACCTGGATAAATGATCTGATCTTATCAGGTGAAACTGTTGGTAACATAGCTGAGATGTCAGAAGAGCCAGTAGAGGATGTCTTGCACCTGAAAATTTAGACTGTTGTGTTAAACATGGGTAACGGTTGAATCACCAGTTTTGGCTCCTCCACCTTCTGGCTGGTTTAGCACCAGGACAGTAAACCTCCCTTTTCAATTCAACATCTCATTCAGGCTGTTGATTTGTTTTTTCTTACACTTTCACATTTTTATGTCTAAGATTAAATCTCTCGTCTCTGTCTAGCTTCTCTGGGATCATGAAGGAGACTGTTAACGAACTGGCTCCTCAGTGTACTGTCAACTTCCTGCTGTCAGAGGACGGCAGTGGAAAAGGAGCTGCACTCATCACAGCTGTGGGCTGCCGGCTCAGACAGGAGCTGAACAGTAAATAGAGGATCTCCGTCTCAACATTATTTCTCATCCACTGTCTCCTTTTCTCCCAAATCGAACCAGTCCAGTCAACACATCGTGCTCCGGTAGCTGCTTTCTACATGACTCAAAGAATGGGAGACAGCTTTCTCTGTCGGGTTTATTAGCAGAGGGCCAGGATCTCTGCAGTAGTTAGATCTATTTTAATCAAACATTTTAACAGCACATGAACTCTTTCAAGTTTTTGCGGTTTTGTGATATCTGATGGTAAATCTGTCATAGGGATGAAACAGTTCTTGTTAAAGAAAAGACAGAAAAGGACTTTTTTTTTTTTTTTTTAGTAAAAAGAAATGGGGATTCACACACTCTTGTGATGCTCCTGTGACTCCATCTGGATGTTTCCTCTGGTATTGCAGTTTGTTACAGTTTTCCCAACACATCTGTTGCCGAGTAAAACCTTGATCCTTGCAATGTGTTCAGTACATTCCGGGTCATAAAAACACTGTTTTAGAGAAAATTGTGTCTGTTGTCTACTGAAGACTTCAAAGGGATATGAGATGGTGTATAAATGTGCAATTGAGATGAAAGGGAATATTTTTTGCTTTAAAGTTTTGGGATATCTTACCCAGATGTAATACAAAATATAATACCGGCATACGTTATTTATTCTATTTTCATGTTGGGAGATGCTACTGTTGCAGTGATGACTCACACAGAGGAAGCCACTGATGATCTGTTTGTGTACCATCAGAGTGAATTTGCACTGTGGCTTTATAAGCAGGAAATTGCCATTTTAATGTGTTTGCTAAATGTTCATATCTCATGTAATATACAGCAGCAATATATTTTTTATCTGGTGTCTATGGTGAAACATGTCCTTTTGTTGATATTACCTGCAGCTGCCGATAAATTGTTGTCCAAAGAAATTCTGGCGACACTCATCACCAAGGTGAGACTATGAAACAGAAATGTGGTGCTAATGTGGATGCCAGGGAAACAACAACGGCCAAAGTGTGTTTAAATGTCAGAACATTGCGGCAGGTGAAATGTTAAAATTTTCAAACATTTGGGCTAAAAACTGTTTCCCAACAAAGTGTATCCCTATACTCTACTCGCAGAGTAACTGTATGCTCCTTAAGGCCCAGGAGTGTTCATCTACTGTATGGTTTATTCATGTAGCCCAACCCATGGATGTTTATTTTTCCTCTATTAAAATTAAAAGAAAAAAATATATATTTATATATAAATAAATGACCATTTAAACATGTTCACCTGCAGTTTTCTGAGACAATTATCAGTGTTAATGCTGACCTTTCTGACCACGTAAAGATATTTGAGACCATAAGCAGAAAGATGGTCTGAGGTCAGTGAGGACATGATATTCTATATGGAGCTATATGGAGCACCAATGAATCTGTGTTAGATAATTAAACTAATTCCCCAAAAGCTTTCTTGCCTTTTAATCAGACTGCCGGGATAAAGAAGGCAAGCTTCTCCAGCGTGTCCTCAGCTATGCTGCCTTCACATTCTCCTCTAGTCGAAAAACTAATGCCATCACACAAATCTTTGCTTTTGTTCCCACACCCTGGACTGTATCTGTCCAACACTGTCAATCTGTGACTCAATAAAGTCAAACCTGTGTCCATCTGATGTTGTAGTTGTCTTTGAAGCGGAGATTGTGAACTGATGTACTTGGGATCTGTTTAGTAGTATGATTAAGGTGTTCAGTAGCTAAGCAGCTGCAGTTAACCCAAGCATCATGAAATCTGTACTGCATATAAAATAAATGCATGCGTGTCCTCAGTGAATGGAAATTTTATTACCATTGTCACATTCATTAAAGTATTGGCTTCTTGTAGGTCGCAAACAAAAACAAAGCAAAAAAGACCTTTTGCTTTCTGTAGACGGCAAGTACAGATTTTTTCACATTGATACTGTGTGTGTGCTTTACAAGTCAAAAACTCACAATGAACTTTAGTTTTGATGCTCACAGGATACAGATTTGAAAACATCACAAATTACTAATTTACATTTTTATCAGCATATTCAATATTAATATGTTCAACATATATCCATAGATCTTACTGAAACCTCATCAAAGAACACAAAACACCTGCAGGAACAAATGAAATCACAACATTTTAGAAATACACTGTATTAATGCCCATCATGGGACTAATATGTGTTAATGTAAGAACCAACAGAGACTGATACATGCTAATCAGACAACAAACATGTTGGGGCCATCCAGCTCACTAGTGGCCAATTTAACATTTAGCATATTAAAAACACACACACACACACACACACATATATATATATATATATATATATATATATATATATATATATATATACTGTCGTAAACAAAATTATTCATATCCTTCCATTAAAGAAGGTAAAAAAGTCTGCTGACACTGAAATAAGTTGAAACTGACAAAAGTAATAACATAAAAATTTGATGAAAATCATTACATGAAATATTTTTTAATAATATATATATATAGATATAGATATATGGTTATCATATTGTGTTTAAGGCAGAAGCAAGAGGGGATATCCTCCTTTCTAATCATGTTTTCACAATGGATTTTCTGTCTAACTTAACTGAAACTACAATGACTGAGTTCTGCTGCACCCTGGAACATCTGGATGACTGAATAACATTATGAGAGATTTAGAAAGGAGGGAAATAATTAAAAAGGGAACTTTCCGCCAAGGTTATTTATAAAGGAAGTGAGCCAACAATGTTAAGGCTTGGTGCTGATGCCACTGGACTCTTCATCCATTCTGTACATTAGAAAACCAGTAACAACAGTTTTGCTTTTCAAACAATAAAAACATATGCAAGTAGAGAAGTAAGCATCAGTGATGAAAAAAAAAGCTTCATCTTTAGATTATACTAATAGCAGCAAATCTCACTAGATAATCTTCAGACTTATTTGTTATCCAGTATATACAGTAACCTCACAAATATAAACACTTTGACATTCAAAGGATAATGAACAATCCTCTTCAAAACTTGCTTTTGAATAATTTCTTCTCTCAGCCCTGTCTGATAGTCTGCAGGACCTCCTCTTTTGTAACTGGCTGCATTTTTTTTGTATTGGCCTTGTCTCATCTTGAATGCCCACATACTGATTTTTTTTTAGGAGTCAGTGACTGTGCTCCATAAACTTGGCAGATGAGGATTTTGTATCGACCATCTCCTTTGCCAAATGTGAGTTTTGTGTGCTGCATGTGAACTTTTTTCGCTGTAAGCAAGCGTCTTTCTCTGTGTGGTTCATTTTGATGGATGTATGAGTGTAAGAAGTGTCACTGCGGTGGCTCCGTGTCACTGTGACTCTGAAGGTGTTTGTGTGCTGCAGTTCCATTTTGTCCTCCTCTGACACTTTGATGAAGGGACACCAAGAGAAGGCATGACGGAAACCAGCACGAAACCTAAAGAAGGATATGGAAACAAATTCTAATAGGTCATACCACTTATTTGAAATTATATATTTTCTTTTAAAAAAACAAAACAGATTTAAATGGTTAAGAAAAGCAGACAGAGAGCATATGAATATGTCTACTACCTTTGGTTTAGACAGCAGTAAATAATAGGGTTGTACATTGTTGAACTCATCGCCAACCAGAAAATAGCCAAATAAACCTGACAAAGAAACAAGGAGTGATGAGTAAGTGTCACAATGTCTATTAATGCAAAGCAAGCAGAGAGGCAGCTGCTAACCTGTTGAATGTAATGTTGCTTATAAATGTCTCTGTTAAATGATCCCAGAATAAAGTAGATATGGTAGGGTAGCCAACAGAGAGCAAAAGTCACCACCACAACCACCATCATCTTCACCACCTTAGGGATCCAAAATCACAATCAGAGCACATATAAGCACATGTTACTGCTACATTTCCCCATTTCAAGTTACACGACATAGCTTACTTTCAATTTCCTAACTTGGAGACAAAAAGTACAAAAAAGAACAGAGTGACCTTTCTCTTAGCTGTTATCTGACTGTGGTAATGGTCTGTCGCCTCTCCAGGGATGTGCCCACCCCAAAGTGATCGGCCAACTAAACTGTAGGTCATCAGCATCACCAGCAGAGGGAGCAAATAGATGAGCAATATAACTGCAAACTGGTAACTACACAGAGAGAGAGAAAGGTGGAAAAACTAATCAGTTATGGATTTGAAAAAAACAAAAACATTAGTCAAACTCACATAATCCACATAAATGCTAAACAAAAATATGTTAAACTTCTCACTGTCTGTTTCGCTACCTGTCTGTCTATTTAATTCATCATCCTTTCTTCACCTTAGTTGGTGTGTTCCTCCATAATCGTCAGGCCAGTCAACCATGCACACAGTCCTGGGGTAGTAAAATCTTGTCACACTGTAGTAGCACTGTGGAAAAGCCAGTGAGAACGCAACAATCCAAATCATGGCAATCACAACTTTTGTGGACGTGGAGGAGAGGCGAGGCTTCAGTGGATGGATGATGGCCATGTACCTGAAAAAACAAGAACAGCCTGATTCATCCATTTCGACAACATGACTTTTAAAATCATTGGTCTGTTCAGAAATCTGCATCTGCAAATTTGTGCAACAAATTTACAATTTTCTTTTCTAACAGTAACCCAATTCATTCTATCATTGGCTGCAAAATAATGACTTAAATCTTTTCACTCTACATAGAAAATTATGCTGATCTATGAAATACTGATGTGCGGATTGATACTGAAATATTGATACCTCAGATACCAGCTTTTTATGAATCGATTTTCAGTAAAATAGCCATTGTGGGATTTTAAAAAATAAAAATGTGACTGAAAATGATTTAATATACAGGATAGATAGATAGATAGATAGATAGATAGATAGATAGATAGATAGATAGATAGATAGATAGATAGATAGATAGATAGATCGATCTCCTGTGATTTATTCACCTATAGATTTAGGTGTCCTCTCGAAATTTAGGTTACCCTGCATTTTGTTCAGTAAAAAATATCAATTAAATTACTGCAATGTGTCTGTCTACTTCAGACCTGTTTTAATAAAAATGAATCAAAGACAGGTCTATTCTATATAAAGCACCACACCGCACAGCTATAGTTGTGTGCTGCTGGTTATGTCCTGACCACCTGCCAAAGCAACAATGACCACAATAGTTCAGTTTTTCCTACTTCAGTCTAACAAAAATTCAACAAATTGCCAAAAAGAACAGTGGTTGCAGACATATATTCTTAAAGCAAAATATAGATAATATGCATCTATGGCCATAAGAGGAAAAGGTGTGCTGGTGTTGTTTAGGTGAGTGGAATGTGTCAACATCCACGTGAATGCCAACACCAAAATTCCCCAGCATTGCATTGCATCATAATGAGATAATTAACACTTAATTACTTCACCTGTCAGTTTAAAAAAAAATACACACACACACACACACACACACACACACATCTAAAATGAGTCACAATAAAGATGTTTTGTCAAATAGATAATAGAAATGAGTCTCCCTGTTATATTTTCTCTGCTGAACTCAAACACAAAAAATGCTCATGAAATAATACATATTTCTGATTAATTCATTATGGTCAGATTATTCAACCATGGCAATGAATCATAAATTTCAAACATTCAGTGTGATAGAAAGTATGAATGTTTTATGAGTAATAATGTGAGATCTTGCAAAAATGGATTTGCATAAAGATTTCACTTCATTCAAAGTCCAGTTTTTGTGGCCTTCTGTTGTTGCAATCAGAACAACTGTCATATCATGTTTTCTGCTAAAACTCCAGCTCCCAGTAATCCTATTCATTCTAATTTCCAGGGATCTAGCTTTTTAACCTGTATTAATTTATATCACATTAGCAAAGAACCGAACACATTGTTCCATTTTAGAGCTCTTGAGATTATGTTTTGCCATTTCTGTGTTTCTAAATGATTGTTTTTTGCTTTCTGCAGCAGCACATGGAAAAAAGAAATCTGAAAGGTGCTTCAACAATTTGAATCTAATAAGGAAATTTTCTCATTATGAACACATTTTACTCCTGGCTGATCTTCTGATCTTATCACATGGTTCATTCATTGTAACATCTGTCCTTGGGTACAGACCCATTTATCATATTACACACACTGTTATATCAAAGAACACGACAATATGTGAAGGTTTATATTGAAGGGTTAAAATGTAAATTCCTCTTGTGGAACACTTGCACTGTAGTATGCAACTCCCCCGTGAGGTATCTAATTCAAAGTAAATAAAATATTTTGAAAATGTATATCAAGAAAATCAGGAATTTGTTAGTCACAACAGTTCGGACAACAAATGGCATAACTAATGATCAAATGAAGTTGTGTTGTCATATTTCTCGCTTGAAAACACCTGGTGAAGAAACCAGCTGTGAATAGCTGTGGTGAATGTATCATTCATATTTTACTCAGCAAAGCATTTAATTCACTCTGAAACAGAGACCCAAAGTATTTGTTTACAGCAATTATTTATTTTTTAAGCATCTCATCGATTTTCTGTCAGGTTGAAGCACAAGCATGGCAACTATTGAAACTTTCCTCCTTTTAAGTGGATGGCATGCCAGTTTATTTAATGTCAAAACCCTCTAAACTTGCCAGACGTTTACTGATGTTTTATCTGTTCAAAAAATATTTGGAATGACTATACACTCTGCGAAGAGTTTATTGGGTGTACCTACAGTACACCCAATAAACAGCTATAAAAGACAGTCTGAAGGTGTGTTGATGCTGTGTCAGAAATGTGTGGATTCAGCTGTGGTTGTTTTGAGAGGTGGTGTTGTTTTAATAAAAGATCATAAATATCCATCTGCATTGTTGGCTCCACAACTTCTGAATAAACAAAGGTTCATTATTACCATGTTTATTGCAGTGCTGTCGCATTACATGAGACAGTGAATGTGAATTTGTAACTCAGTATATATTATATCCTCAGCAGATTTATACTAATAACAGACTGACCATTCATGGTTCAGTAAGCATTCATAACATCTGCTTCTCTGCTCAGTTGACCCATATCACCTTCATGCAGCAGTTTCATCTGTAGTGGACTTGATGGCTTAAATAATGCTGATCATGCACTGCAACTAAACAGATTTCACAAAGAGGTGTTATTTCATTTATAAAGAAAATCCTGAAATAAATAGAACCTTTGAAAATGGATGGAAAATATTCCATACAGTCATGAATTATGCACTATAAGTTAATAGTGAATTAAGCATTACCATATCTTAGATTGTGCATGTCATATGCTTTGGTTCTGAGTTCATTTGTTCCAGCAAATGGCCACCCAAAAGGAGTGGTACATTAAAGTGACTTATGTGCATAAATATAAACTGGCAAACAAAAAGTAAACCTGTCTTTCTCAGTTTGTGAGAGAACTTTCTTACCTGTCCACAGCAATGGCAGCCATAGAGTATATTGATGAAAACATGGCTGTGATGGGGAAGAAGTTCTGAAATCTGCAGTAACCCAGGCCAAAATACCAGTCATTGTGAAGCGCATAGACAAAGTTAAAAAGAGTGTTAAAGGTTGCCATGGATACATCAGAAAAGGCCAAATTGACAATGAAGTAATTGGTTACAGTCCTCATGCGTCTGTGGGCAAGGATAATCCAGATCACTGTGATGTTCCCAGTGATGGACACCAGTATGATTAGGGAGTAGGCTATAGCCCAGAGGGCCACCTGAGAGAGGAGAGGAGAGGAGAGGAGAGGAGAGGAGAGGAGAGGAGAGGAGAGGAGAGGAGAGGAGAGGAGAGGAGAGGAGAGAAGAGTTACCTGTGTGTACAAAGAGCAGTGAGACATTCAAACCTCAAAGACAAGTCAGTCCACAGTTTGTTTTTCATACATGAGGATGTTATCATGTTCTATTTTGTATACATAGCCTACTAAAAAAAGAGACATCAAGAGACATTTAATTTGTTTGCTTATTGACTCATTCAATCATTCTTACTCTATTTTATCATTGGATTGTCCTTTAACTGCTTCCAGGATCTAGTGGATGTAAATTGTGGCAATAAAGAGCCGCTTGTGCCTCCAACTAACTGTTGTTGTTTTTGTTTTTTGTTTTTTTTTATCTTGTTGTGTGTCTCCCACCTGCCAGTTGGGCTGCTGGAACTGATTCTCGGTCGTCTCGTTTCCATCGTCTAGCCAGTCAGTGGTAGCTGATAACGGCATTAAGGTGGCCTCCGAGTCTCGTTCAATGTGCTGAATAAGACTGTCGGCGTCCATACTGACTGCTTTATCTGATGACAGAAAATATATAAATGTAGGCTATGTGATTTCTACGTACTGAGGCTTAATGACACATATTTTCCTGAGGGGGGCTTGATAGTTACCTGCTTTAACATTTTTTTCTTTCTTGCTGCCAAACGTGGTCAACAAATATAAAGTATAGTTTACAACATCCGCCAAATGTCTTAATTGTAACAAGAATTAAACAGCTTATTGTTTAATTATAAACTATTGGCTGCTTCTTGCTCCTAGACGTAGTTTATTCATTTAAAAGTTTCGGGATTGCAGATCAACTTGCCTATTCTTTGGATTCGTGCAATTTATGAAAACCTTATCCCGAAAAGACAACAATTTTGTTTTAAATGGCTCGCTCTGCAGAGCAGTCCAAGTTAATAATCACACATCACATCACTATTTGGCAAGCTCCACAGTCTCCAGATAAGCAAATGCTGCAACAGAACATGATGATTTTACACTTCTCTTATCGTTAAGTAGGCTAAACTTAAAACTTAAATGTCTAGTTTAGAAAATACTTTAAAACAGACTAGACCCATCAATATACATATAAGATTTTGCCACACTTCTTAAAAGAATATGGATCAACCGAGAGAAAATGATGTTCTGGGCACCAACAGAACAATCTCCCTAATTTATTTTATCTTACCTCTCTTTCGTTGCGACTATATGGTGGGTTGTAACCTCGGTTGTTCCATCCACATATGATGATGTGCGAAAAATAGACTCCCTGTGCGTAAAGGACAACCATGCAGCTGTATCCAAAAATCCATTAAAAGATTTCTCTGCGCTCCTCTCTCTCTCACACACACAGACATAGGCTACACACAAACACACACATTCTGTTTCTCTCTTTCTGTCTCTGCTGGAATGTGTGAAGCTACTCTGACACGCGCCTCCAAGATCGAGAAGCACTCACGTTACGCACACAGCTGTGCGCGCGGAGCTGCAGCAACTCCGCGTCAGATTCAAATTAATAAAAGAAAGGATAAGTCTTATTCCCCAAGCTCAGCCCGATCTGTAAAATGCCCAGAAACACAAATTTTCATCTTTACAAGGAGAGAAAACGTAAAACAAACAAACAAAAACCAACGACAACAAAAAACAGCATTAAAAACAGACCCAATTCCAAAAAAGTTGGGATTCTCGAAATGCTCTACATAAAACCAGAATGCAAAGATGTTTACACCAAATTATCCAGTGTTTACCATTGTTTAACATCCCCTCTTCTTTTACCAACTGTCTGTAATCATCTGGGAAGTGAGGAGACCAGTTGCTGGAGTTTTAGGAAAGCATATTGTCCTATTCTTGTGTGATGCAGGATTCTAGCTGCTCCACAGTCCTCGGCATTCATTTTTTCATTCGCATAACACGAAATGTTTTCTGTTGGTGAAAGGTTTGGACTGTGGGCATGCAGTCTTCCGAATTGGGTCTGTTAATAAAAAATCTAATAAAAAATCAAATAAACCACTGAATGAGAAAGAGGAGTCATAGGAACATTTGAAGCGTATTGTGTTCTGTTCCTGACTCCATCTACAAGAGAGACAAGAGTACAGAAACATGTAAACATTATGGCATCAGAAGTCAAAATTCCAAGTGATTATGAGAGTAAAAGATTACCTGATATCCAAGAGTCATAACGATGATGCCTTTTTTTGTCTTAATATTGTGATATTGTCAACTAATTCAGGTCTGACTGAGACCTCAATTATTTAAGAACCCAAATCTTTTGGGGTGCCCAAATCTTTGTAGAGTCCCATGTTTGACATTTGTTCTGCAGTTTTTACAATGAAGACATTTTACCCCAATTGTGATGTTAGAAGTCATGTACCTGAGGTGTTTAAAATTTCCCTACAAATGCACACACAAGGTGGCAGAAAGAAATAGCCTACCTGAGACCTTGGTGTGAGAATGATATTTAGGGAAAAAAAGAAATGGGACAGGTCCTTAGCTGTGATACTGAAATCACGTTTGAAGTGGTTTCTGGCTAAATTTATTTCTAAGGTCTTCTTTGTTCATCATGCAGTATACAAAATGCAGTTGTCATGATTTGCTGAGCAGTACTTTGGTGTCTCCTGGTGATCTGACCACATATGGAGAGCCCTAGGAGCTCACACACACACACTTATTATTTGATCAAGCTCAGAAGTTCCACAAATATGACAAAGGTGGGGATATTCAGCCCACACACTGGGACAATCTTCATTTGCAATCATTTGATATCTGGGTTTTTTAATTTATTAAATTTTCTGAAGCCTGGATTCCTTACAAGGTCTATGTTGTTCTGCAAGGAGAAACATCCTTCCTGCTGATGGGATCTGTCAATATTCAGTATAAGGTTGTAATTGAAGTTGCTCATGCACATTTGAGTTAAAAGCAGATCAATATAAATGTATCATTTCTTATCATTTCTGTGCTTAGTGCAGTGTTGTTTGATAAGCTTTGTTCCTTAAAGAATGATATTGATTTCTCAATAAACCCCAATGAAGCACTGAGGTAAACAGAGAGGTGGTGCAAAGTTGAAAGTGGGATTGATCACCAGTGCTGAAATACATGCAAAGAAGAGATGTGTTTTGCAGTTATCTATTGTTACAAGAATACTGCTGTTGTGTTCCCGCTGTTAAAACTGTGGATTTGAAAACATGAAAACACACTCACAGTAAATGTCCCACAGAGATTACGTCACTGCTGAACTCCTGGTTTGGAAATGTTAATCCAAATGAAAATATTGAAATATGTATGTGTTGTGTACAGTCTTGAACATGTCTATTGTATTTTATTGGGTTCTATTCCATCTATTCTGGTCTAGTTTATCCTAACTAATGGTATGCATGCACAAAGTATATTTGTGTTTAGGAGTAATTATACACTACAATATGCACAATGATTTTGACCGATATTATTATTCATATTGCACCCTTGTGGACACTCTGTGCACACTTTATGTTTTGCCACTGGAATATTTTTTACTGCCAGGTGCAAAGAGTTGCTGGTATTGTTTTCCTCGGGGTCTGTTTTGTCAACATGTGTTTAATTTGTCAACACAGCCATGTCACGAACATGCAAGATGCAGTTATGAGACTTTCAGGGTAAAGTCAAAATCCACATACCAGCCAAATTTGAGGATCAATATTTTCCAGCTCCTGAATACTGAATATATCATATTTCTCCCCTGATTACTGAGTATAGATCACTGCGTCGTAGCTGGCGTGATCCCCTTGTGATATGCTCTGCAATGCAAACAACAGGTAGACACTGTCATTTGCTGTGTGTTTTCAGTATTTGAATCTTGGCCATTCTTTCTCTTCCATTTTTTGTTCTTCCTTATAGTTTTATTCGCACCAAACTGCCACTCTGTAGTCTACTATTCCTCACATGTCTCCTCTTTTTGGAGACAAAAACAAATGGATGGAGGTGAATTCTGCTAACCTCAGCTGAAAATATCCTGGCTTTTCTCTTCATACTGTGTGGACAGTATGCTCTGCAAATGTGTACTTTCACATGATCAAATTCTTTTTAATCCTCCTGCAAGGTCTGGTGTAGGACATAGTGAAGGGGGCAGACAGAGGAAATGAAAGGTTTCTGAGTTGGTATGACAAGACTCAGTAAGTGTGATCTCCTGAGGCAAGGTGGTGACTTTGTAAGATGCAAAACTGATCATGAAGGGACAATCCTGGCTACCATGGTCTGAAAAACACAGATGGTCTGCTACATCTACAAAAACTCAGCTGAAAGATATCGATTTTCATGTCTAGATAAAAATCTCATTGCAGTCTTTCTATATTCTCAGGCTGCAAATTGGTAAGAAATTGTGTGAAACTTGAAACTGCTCAGATTTACTATGCCCTTCACTTGTGTAATCAGATGAAGATTTTCTTATTGTTGATTAAGATGAGGGGGGGAAAAGAAGAAAATATAGAATAGATATGGAACAACCAAAACAACAGAGTAAAAACAGTGATTCATAATTTCACAGAACAGCCAACCAGACAGCTGTCTTTAGTGGGGTATGATAAGAGATGGTGAGATTAGACTGTGCTGGATGCATGCCATAGACAGAGGTTGATGGGTTGCAACACTCATTAAAAGCTGCCTGTGCTTTTTTTTTTTATTATCAGAGGCTTAATTGCTCGATCCTCAGCTTTGTATTCCAAAGAGGTTGTTTTGCATCAGTCTTTTGGCTCAGCAATACATATGGTGCTGCATGAACAGTGTCTCGCTTTATTTGGATACAATTTGTATTTAAACTTGAAGTCTGTACCGCTTAAAGTGAAACAGCTTTGGTGGGGTGCAGTGTTTTTGGCTTTAATAAAGGCACAGAGTTTAAGACTGAAACAAAATCAGTCGTAATTTCAGCAGTCTTTATTCTAAGCCTCAATAACCTACATTTTGATACACTTTCTAACAGACTTTGTCCTTTTGTTGACTCAGTTCTTCACAACATTTCTGTGGTGTCTACCTATGGTCCCTCTGCAAACTTCACCACTAGAGGGCAAACTTGTGCGTTTTAAATTATTGCGTATGAATACACTAAACTACAAAACTTAAAAGAATTATGATTAAAAAGTAGTAACTGCCTTTCAAGTTTTAACATGTTTAACAGTCCCATGTTGGAAAATACGGAAGTCTTGAACCAGCCCTAATTTCTATATATGTGGCCAAGAAAATAGTAACTAGGGCCAGTAATTTATTGAAATATGTTGACATAAATGAAAATACAGTATTAGAAATCCAAATTTGTCCAATTCTATCAAAGCTGAAATTAATGCTTCTTGACTGAAACAGTTCAGGAAAAGTTCTCCAGACTTTTTGAAGGATGCTCCAAAGCTCTTCTGTGGAAGATGGCTGCCTTTCAGTTTGTTCTGTCAAGATGATCCAACACTGCTTCACAAATGTTGAGGTCCAGGTTCTGAGGAGGATTCATTACTCTGTAAGACTGGTTGTTAATTTCCAAAACAATTGTTTTGTCATTTGGCATACCGCCACCTGTCAGGTCTTAGCTGGATTTTTTTCTGTCTGTTTTTTGAGGACATAGCTTTCAGATACAGTTTATCTGCCGTCTTTATTTAAGCCTGCCACAACTTCATTTATTCTTCACTATTGCAGTTTCCTTAAATTTTCTTTAAGGACACACTGCACACCATGCTGAGTCATGCCATGTTTTTGGTTATAGCTTCTTTTATGCCTGTCAAACTGTGTTATCTTTGGCAAAATTTTGAAGGTGCAGCAAACAATTGGGAACAAATTACATGTTTTTGCAACATGTTAATAAGAAAGTGCTTAAAGATACAATCTTTAGACAAAACACCTGTCTTTTCAAAACTTGAGTGAGTCATAGATCAGTAAAAACAAAAAGAAAGAAAGAAAGAAAGAAAGAAAGAAAGAGAGAAAGAAAGAAAGAAAGAAAGAAAGAAAGAAAGAAAGAAAGA
>JAOXYM010000001.1:22555459-22568505 GCA_028567055.1 Leptatherina wallacei
AAGAAAGAAAGAAAGAAAGAAAGAAAGAAAGAAAGAAAGAAAGAAAGAAAGAAAGAAAGAAAGAAAGAAAGAAAAGTACAGTGTCCAAAGAACAATTTTATAACTCCATCAGGAAACCTACAAAATCATTTTAAAGACTGAATTAAAGGATCACGAGAAAGTCTGACTCCTTGAAAGCAAAATATAAAGATTAGGAGGCTTAAGACGTTTCCACTGTAATGCACTTACAAGGCTATAACTGTGGGAGGCCACCATGTTTATATTTCAAACAGGCTAGTGTATCTCATAGGTTTCGACAACATAAGTCAGGTGGTATCCATTTAAGTTAAAAACATATACAAATGTGATATAATGCCTCAGTTAGCCTAATCATTTGGACAGTTTACAAGCTGAGCACATTGGAGTCACACCAGCTGGGAAGCTCTCTTGTAGTGGGACTTTTCCTTTTTGCCATTCTTTTCCTCTCATCCGAAGAGGGGCACATACGAATAAATTATAGCTTTAACACTACTAGTCTATATTTTAACCCAGCCCAACAATAAACAAATAATTACCATTTTAGTGTTGTTGTGTTTAAAGTCCAAAGTCTGCTTGGATGGCATTTTGTTTTTTATTTCTGTCCATACCCCTCCCATCCATCGTCCACACGTGCGCGCAGGTGTGGCGACGATGACAACGCGGAAGTGAGCTGATAACAATTCAGCCAGCTGCTGAAGTCAACTGTTTTCAGACAGACACGATGCCTGCCAACAATGAAATCAGATACTGTCAAAGATTCTCCTATACACTCCTTAAATTCTGCCTGTTCTTCTATTCCTGCATCTGGTGGGTGAGTACCGACGTGATTATTGTGAAAGAGGAGCGCGCGCTCTCTCGTTAAATAGCCCGAGGATTGTCATGTTTTTCCTGCTGGGCAGAGGTGGTCTGATTGTTGTTCAGGTTAATTTAAAAAAAAAAATACTCGAGTTTTTTGTTGTTATTTTATCCACGGCTGTCGCCTTTGATTTACAGCTGTGAGGCGGCAGGTGTACAGGTGTTGTACCTGTGGCGTAAAAATATTCCTCCGATAAATCCATAAAGGTTGTGGCCACACCCTCCTCTGAGTTTTTTGTTTGTTTGTTTTGGACTCCTTTACCTGCCTGGTACTACAGACACAGTAAATTTAGCGGCTAAGGAGAAGGAGGAACAATAAACTGTCTGAGATATTACACAAACTGCAAGAGCATGATTTTCGTGTCCTGTTGTGATCAGACTGCACCACAGTATGAATAATTTGATGAATCGGCACATGATCACTTCAAATGGATTTGGTAAACAAAGTATGGTTAAATGACAGTATTAGAGTACTCCAAATGATTGAGTTGGTAATTGTTCAGTACAGTTATGAAGACTGTGTTCCTTCTTTGGGTTATCAATTTGTTTATCAGTCTGATCACTTGTTTAACTTGTTTCACCTGTTTCAGGACTTCTTAATTCTTTATGAAACATGCTGTTTAGTAGAGTGCAGTTGATGTTGCACACATTTTTAAAGATATTCTGCTTCCAGATACTATTTGCAAGAGTGGTTGTATTACCCCTAACTTCTCTCTAAAAATTTCCCATACATGGCCATAGTTTTCACTTTGGAAAAATTATTCTTCTGGTGGCTGGTCTTTATTAGTACTTTTAGTTGCTTTATCTCCAACAACCTTTGGCCTTATCTTGCTCCATATCCTCATGATTTTACCGCTGTGGTTAGTTGTTCGGCTGTACTTTCCTGGACCTGGCCAACGCTGTTGGATACAGTCTCAGCCAAATAAATTTAATCTAATCTAATCATCTAAGTCTGCTACAAATATTCATCAGGCAATTTTGGCACTTTGTCTATATGGTGTTAATTTAAGAGGACATTCATTGCAGCTGTGATTCATGTTACTGGGCTTGGTCTGAATCTCATGGTTAATACTACAACTGTGTTTCAACGCAAGATTTCAAGATTTTCCTGTGTTCCTCATCATTGTAAAAACTCATCTTTTTTCCTTGTTTAAATTCTCTGAGTCATTTCTTTCATTGATACAGATGTGCAAACAAACCTCCAAATATGTTAAAGATTTTGTGTTCACCTTTTTATAACCATGATCTTCTAACTAGTAGTACAGATCGATACTGAAATGTTGATGCCACCGCTACCAGCTATTTGTATTCTAAAATTGATTCTTATATTAAGATATTGATATTTGAATCATTTGTGGTAAGTTTAGTTTGTTATTAACACAGTGGAAATTAACTATACTATCAGGAGCTCCTCTGAATTATACCCAATTGGAAAAAAGAACTACTTCTTCTTTTGCCTGCCATAGTCATATGTGAAAAGAGGTAGTGTTTGGTGCGTGCTGCTAACTCACTTGCTCAATGCACACTCAGTCAAGAGCACAGCCATGTGGAGACTATTTCAGCTAAGTAAAAAGAAATTAGAAATACATAAAAAAAAAAACAGTTAAAATCCCCAAATCAAACAGAACATCTACACGCAAATGTAGGTACCTCCAAATCATCTAACATTTTCTCAAAAGCCTCCAATGAGAACGGAGCAAGACACAAGAAAGCCCTTTTCCCCATCTCAGTTTGCACCTTTGGGACTGAAAATAATAAAAACTCTGGTTAATGAAGACGATAATGTCCTGACCTTTTCAGATGGAGAAACGTTGAGAGGTAGGAAGGAAGCAGACAAGTAACAGCTTTGTAAATCAGAGTATGCCAGCGCCTTGGGCTTCGCATGGACAAAAAAGACTATCCAACACGTTTGTATGATAAACTATAATAAAGAAGTGATCTAGAATTAGTAAAGAACCTCAAAGCCCTATGGTACACAGTATCCAGAGCACATAGACTCTGAAACAAGGCATGCATGTACAGAATATCTTCAAAATCTAAAACTGACATAAAGGTTGCAGCAACCAGCCTTTATTTTATTTTTTTTGTATGAAATACAGAATTTTATCCTGAAATGAATTATTTTCAAGCAACTTTGGTTGAAACTGAAGCTAGCCTTAGGTTTTTGAGTTGATGTTCGAACAAGAGGAGTTCCCAAGCAATTATGGGCTTTAAAAAAAAAGACTATAAATTATTTCATAGATACGGTAGATAATAACAATAATCATCCTCATGTTTTGACTAATGGTTAACTGAATACTTTGAAATGTAGGCATTGACAAATTTACGCAATTATTGTGGCATTTATTTATTTAATTATGTATTGTACTGGCAATTTTAATTAGTCACACAGCTTTCTGTATAAAATAGCGGGTGTATGTAAAGTGATTTTCCAAACACATGAGGTTTTTGTACAAAGTATTGGTATCGTATCAGTATCGTCAATACCAGCCAGAATTTTACTTTGTATCGGATCGGAAAGGAAATCAGGTGTATCTTGCATCACTACTAAATAGTTTATTAATTGTCTAGTTTAAAAATTGTCAGTAATCTCAGGTGTATTTGCTGCTGTTCTTGTAAATGTTTGAAGCCTGTGTTTTCAATATAGCCTTCACAGAGTGCCATCTGCTGCCTATAGTCAAAAATACTCGCATGATAACAATAATGTAGCCAAATTATTGAGAATATTAATGCTATTATAATTTATTATATACTATAATACTATTTTGAATTAGGCGAGTGAAAGGAATGTGCTCACTTCTGTTGTGTGTGTATATACCTATGTTTTGAATTGTCATGCTTCAGAATGAATTTGTTTTCAGAAATTATTTGTTTTCCACTATGTGTTACTACATTTTCCATATGTGGTTTATAGAATTCTAACAGAGGCAATTCCGTCATTCATAGATTCAAATATTATGGGGCCTGTAAGGCTGATGAAATACTTTTTCTGAACAAAAATAATTTTTTTAGGGATCTATTTTAGGGATGCTGTAGTGTGTGTTTGTTTTCAAAATTGTGTACGCCTCACACAGAAATGATGCCAAAACTGTGGCGGCTTGTTTTTGTAAGAAAGTGTGTCTGTGTGCATGTTTAGGGTGTAGTTTCACTACAAACTCACTGTAGACAATCCCTAATGTGCACAAAATTAAAAACTTTGTTAAATCAAATATATATCAAAATCTCATTATGCACAAACATAGAGTATCTTGCTTATACTTTTTGAATCTGCAACAATGTTCCATAAACAAAAGCCTACTAGTATAATATTGTTTACACAGGTGATACCACAGAAAAACACTTCATGTGTCAGTTAGATTGAGGAGAATTTCATTCCAAATAGTCATGAGACGTGATGAGTCGTGTGTGTGTGTGTGTGCGCACATGTGGGCATGTAGGTATTTGTACACGTGTCTAGGTGTGTGTGTGAGTGTCTTAGCTCCCTCTTCATTCGTGTTTCATTCAAAGAATACCTTCACTTATGGATCAGTTGCTTGTCAACATTAGTGTACCTGTGCCTGAAGGTGTGTGTGTGTGTGTTCAGATTGTGTGCTCCTTGCAGACAGCCTATCCACATTTGAAACACATTTTGAGCACAGCCAATCCACATTTGGAGCAGTTGCTCCTCTTGACATAAAATCAAACTTTATTAATAAAACGCTTTTCATGCGATCAGCAACACAAAGTGCTTTACACAATAAAAACAACATTTGGACATGGCCGAGTTGGCTCTTCCTCTTTCCCTGTGTTCCTCTGTCCAAGCTCGTACATGGTCAGCAAACTGCTGCCTCCATCATCAACGGAGCTGTTGGAGTACACCTCAGTGTGCCGAATGAAAGCTTGCTCCAGCCAGCCAGGTCTTTAGCTCCAGCCGGAAGAGCATTTTTAGTGTGCCTTAGGTTAGCAAGTGTGATACTTATTACATAATTTGACTTGACACAAAAAAATTTAAAATGTAACTACAGAATCCATGTTATTGTATTTCTTTTACACTCAAAGGCTCCAATAACCCCCCCTAAATGTATGTTGAGAACTGAAGCCAATGATCATATCAATGAAAAAATAATAATAATTGTTAACAAATACATAATATATCTATGGCATTATTTATTATTGCATTTTTTTATGCACGAGAATAAAGGTGTAACACAAATGGGAGGGATGTAGGAGAGTTAAAGTATCGGGGAGCCACATATAATTAGATTTGCTGTGTGATTATCATCTTTATCTTAATTTACTAAGCTCATGAGTTGACCATTTGTATTCAACTTTACTGTTTATGTTCATTCTGATATATTTTATTTTTTTGTTCATCTTTAATGATGAGTAACTAAAATCCCACATTGGCATGATCGGCAATAGTCAAACAGAATTAGTTGTTGACTATGATGTAAACATGTATAGTGATTTAAATGGTATGGGGTTAAAGATGTCAATGTTTTCTCAAGATTTTCATCTGCCTTCAAGTGGTCTCAAGATTTAAATGTGGTTTGTGTAATGAGGTCAAGCAAAGTGCAAAAGACATTGCAGAGCACTCTTCCATAAGCTGCCCACTTGTCAGATTCTCTGTAAATTTGATATGAAGCATTTTCATTCACTGGGGTTTAAGATTTCTTTCCAATCAAAATAGTGTGATGTTTAACTATATTTTTATGAGAATTTAGAGGAAGACCTTCTTTAAACATCTTTAAACGTTAGTCATATACTGTATTTGAATTATTTTTCAAATTAACATCAGACTTCACATGTCTCAACAAATACCTTGAAGTGACTTTGACAGAACAGAAACAAGATTCACAGCAAGACTAAATCTTTATTTTATTTTTTTTGGCAGCATAAACAGCCCTGCAGCTGGTTGCTCTTATAGAAAGAATAACAGACTGAATATATTTTACGAGAAATGCTTGATTAGCATTTGAATTGAAAATTGACAGTTCTAGAGCTTTCCTGTGCATGAAGAAAGACGGGGTAGGAAAGTTTAGGGTGGCGAGGTAGAGATGCATAGAGGGCTTGTGTTAGGTTTATTATGTTGAATGAATGCTGCACTGATAGGGGGAGGAGAGATTGATTAATCAAATTTATTTACTTTGTTACAACTTGTTGATTCAGTCTTGTTAAGACATTTTCTCTGCAGAATTTCTCTGAAGAGTGTGGTTTATGCCATGAATCTACACTGTTCTGTCACATCCCACATGAAGTATAGATGCACAATCCGCAACATAATGCTGCATAAATCAGATCTATAGGAATGCATGTTATTCTTAATTATAATTTTCCACAATTCTTGCAATTAACACATGGAAATATGTTTTAAAGTACTTAAAAACAATTGTGGAGCAGCTTTTGCACTCAGGTAGTGAGTTATTGGACAGTTTGGATTGCTTAAATAAATTCTTATACTACTAGTACTTATAGTATTTTTTAAAAAGCAGTCAAAGTTTCAGTCAATTTTTTAGGCTGTCAATGAAAATCGCTCTGAGGACTATTATTTGTTCCTAGTGTCTTTCTTTCAGATTCTGTTATCCACTTCTTTGACCTGTTTTCACCATCATTTCTCAGTCCTGTGGGACAGGATGTGCATGTGCTGGATATCAGCTGCTGAGGATGTAAACAAGTCAAGTAGAACAGTGCACAGTACATTGGAGGAACAATGTCCAGAAGGTGATGAGTAATTTCCTGCTTATTGTGGGCAAAGATTTAAGTTGCACAATGGCAATCGCTAACTGTGAACGAACGTGGAACTGGTAAGGCTCAAACAGAAAGTAAAACAAAGTGTGACTATGACAAGAGCACCCCACGTCATGTTTCACAGTCTGTGTAAGTTTGATTTAAATTCTTATTCCATAACACTATAAAGTGGCGTTATATGAACGGTGTGCTAGGAAGGCAGAAATAGATGACCAACACATGATAGCGCTGTATGAATGGATTTGTTTGCAGTTATTGACATCTAAAACCAGTGCCAAATTATTTGTCCTGATCAGATTAATATGAATGTAAATGAAACTTTAAATGGATTGAAATATCCCTCTCATTGTGTCCCCATCTCCAAACTTCATGTGCAGTATGTTGAGTTTTTTAAATCAGCTACATCATGCTCTCTGATTCTCTTAACTTTTATTTACTCAGGTTGACTGACCTCTCTTGATGCAGGCTCATACTTTCACACATTCACTTCCTTTTTATGACTTTATATTTAATTCAGGTCTTTGACTTTTGACCTCTGGGCAGCTGTAATTGCACTAATGATTGCAATATAATTTTAGGACTATGGGAATCATGTCATATTCAGGCCTTCACGTTCTGGCAACCATTGCCTCCATTATATGCCCAATTAGCTTCTTAACTTCAACATGGTCTACAAAGTCTAAGACAGAAAATTCCCTCTGTTATTCTTTCTGTAACCTCACTCTTGTGTCTATTGAATTAGCAAATTGTATGTCTAAAGGAATGTGACTCACTAAGTCTTAAGCAAAGTCATGCTTTGTACTCATTTCCTACATCAGCAAGCCGCCGTTTCCATTAGATTTCTTCTAACTTTTCACAGGTACTGTACATGTGCACATTTAGGTATTTTGTCCGACATGCTCACCATCATAGTTTTCTAAATACAGTATGTAGTTACTGCCACCATGTTAAGTTTTGCTACAATCTGAGGCTGTTTGCTGCTATGTGGTCATAAACCAAAATATTTGACTAATTAAGAAATTGCTGATAGTGACACAAGATGAAAGGTTAAGGGATCTCACTGTGTACACAATTCTGAAGCAAGTGTGTACTCTGGCCTCCAACTCAATACAGGCTGAATACTCCAGTGAGATCATCAGCAATCATTTTGTTGCAAAGATGGTCAACAGAAAATGTTCACAAAATGCACAGAGAGGCAGCCTCTAGTGCCGTATTTACAGCACAGACTTGTTTACTTGCAGATCTTACATCCATCTACAGTGCTGTCTGTGAACTGCTTCTACTTTTTAAACTCACATTTTGCAGGCCTATAGATCTGCTGTATGTTGTTTATCATGTTCCTTGCCATTGCTACTCAATACTGACCGCTATTCAATGGTCTCTTTTCTCTGTATTTTCCTCTCTTTTTCTTTCCTTTTACATAATTATTATAACACTTTGGGTGCTTGGAAAAGAACTATATAAATATGATATTATGTTGTTGTTAATAATAATCATAATCATAATAATAATCATTTTGACCAGCTTTTTAGTCAAACAAAACAAAGGTTAGCCGGTTGACCTTATGATTGGGATTGTGTGTGTTAACGGGTTAATGTGAAATGTACTGTATAATGCTTTGACAGGAAAAACACAATAAATTTACCAATACACTTCTTTGAACAGCGGTGGGAGGAAAACTAACTATGAACTAGAGCCGTGTGCTTTTTTGTTTTTGCATCAATCCTACAATGTATAAATGTGCAAGCAAATTCAAAAATTTTGCTTCTTGATAGAAATGTAAAATTTGAATGATTCACATTTTCCAGGCCTGATGTATGCAGCATTATTAACTCAGTTATCAGGACTGATGGATATGCTGACGTCTTTTTGAAAACTGTATTTACAAAGTAATGGATTTATTGTCCATGAGTAACATGTAGCCTGTGTATGTACAGAGATATGAGCCAGGAAGAGGAATTAAATTAAAGGGAGGGAATCCAACATCTCTCCATGTCCCTGTCTTCCCACTCTTACAGTTTTTATCCTGTTCTCAGAGTTACATTTAAGATTAAAGCCCTGCACTGTCAGTAGCAGGATTGTGAAGTAGTTATAGTGGTCTGACGATGTTATCTTGGCCTACTGCACTTATGCTGTCATCAAGTTATCCAACAGCTAAGTGTATCCTGATAAACACTGTGCTGCCTGTGTTATGACTTTTGCTCCAACAAGACGAGAACAAAATTTCAGAGATATGTTTTCAGTCGTGTTTGTTTATTTGACTGTCAGTATGATTATGTAAAAACTTTTTGATGTGAATCTGAATGACTTGGTTTAAAATTTTAAGATTTTCATTGTCTTGTATTGTTGTTGAAATTATGTTAAGTGGGCTAGTTTTATTCCCGACAATCACAAATTGCTTGGTAGAGATTCTTACTTTTGTTGTTGTTGGCAGGAATTTAGAAATTAGTCAGTCTTTGTCTGACTGGTCTTTTCTCCTCTTAATGATGAGAAAGGGATTTTGTGGCAAGTCAGCCAGCAGCAGGACACCATAACAGACGGCAAGCAGAGACATGTAAGGAAAAAACATCATGGTGGATTATAAACAGTGTTAGATCTCTGGGATACTTATGTTAAACACACCTCTTTTCTTTCCTCCCTCTCTACTTGCACACTTATGTCCTCTTCCTCTTTGACATGTAATTCATCAGTTTCATTTTCAAATGCTAAATACAGAAGTAAGAGGGGATCCTACGACACCAGAAATTTGGTCATCTGAAATGGTACCTCTGAATTTTCATGATTCTTAATTTCAAATCTGATCCCAGTGTAGCCAGCTGCTTACCATTAGAAGTCACTAAACCCTGCAAGAAAAGTCTCTTTTTGTCATTTGGAAATTAAATGCATTTCCAGCCTTCAACATCTGTTTGCTTTACTTTCAGTAGGATTTATTTTGTATTAGTACATGCATTTGAAACAAAGCTGTTCATATTAACATGCTGTATTTTTCTTTTAAATTGGAACAAATATGTAAAAGTGACTAAAACAGATCTTTTTAATGTCATCAGTTTCAAGCCTTTTAAAGTTGCTGTTCTGTGCATCTTCAATCCTCACTTCATAGCATTATTTGATAGAATCCCATAAAGGCAAAAGCTGTCCTGTGGTTTTGTTTTTATTTACATGTAAAATGATTACAAAAAAACTGAAGTGAGAAACTGTCATGTCTTTAACACATCTGGCATTTAGGTAACAAATCACAAGAAAAGCACTCATTCATATGTCAGCTGGTAACATCCTGTTTTTTAAACGTGCCATGCCTGTCACTCATTGACCAAAGCATGGCAGAGAAACATGCTTATAGCAAGAGGTATGGCTCACGGGGCAGAAGAGGTTTTCAGAGAGTGTGGATAGATTTGTCACTAGGTATTCCCCTTTATTTTTTTTCCTTGTAATGTCAGAAAATGTAATCACAAATTAGCTATGCTGGCGACCGTGTTTGATGCCTAAAATGATAAATCCATCAAATCAAAGCATTTTAAAATGAACAGTTGTACTTGATAGAATATATCTGGCACAAACAGTGTGCTAACACAAATGCAGGCACAGCGATAGATTTTTGTAGGATTGATGACAGGGTGTTAACGATCTGAACTACACCCATCTCAAATTATGAGTAATGGCTACCATTCCATCCATCCATCCATTTTCTGTACCGCTTAATCCATGCAGGGTCACGGGTGGGCTGGAGCCTATCCCAGCAATTATCAGGCGAGAAGCAGGGTACACCCTGGACAGGTCGCCAGTCTATCACAGGGCCAACACGGAGAGACGGACAACCATCCACACACACTCACTCCTAGGGAGAATTTTAGCTTGACCGATTAACCTATCATGCATGTCTTTGGACAGAAGGAGGAAGCCGGAGTGCCCGGTGAGATCCCACGCATTAATCGTGGAGAACATGCAAACTACACACAGAAAGGCCACTGTTTCAAACCCCTCCCCAGCTCGAACCAGCAACCCCTTCTGGTTTAAACTCTGCCTGGGACTCGAACCAGCGACCGTCTTGCTGTGAGGCTGCGGTGCTAACCACCATGCAGCCCAGCAGTAATGGCTACATTAGCCTAAATAAATTAACATAAGCTCTGTGAATATTGTGTGTGCACATCTGCACATGACAGTGTTGTTGTGCAGCCATTGCTGCTCACACACATTTGAAATTTTGCAAGCTCACATCTAAAATTTTCTTACCTTGAAATATGTTCATAATTACAGATCCTAATTACTTTTTGGTAGGTCTTAGATAAGTTTGATGTTTTCCCCCTTTTTTTTGTATTCCAAATGGTCTTTGTTTGCATTGTGGTGTTTGTATGTTAACGGACCATGATTACTCTTCCCAAACAAAAATCTTCTCGCACTTCTTTTCCTTTTTGACTGTTCCCTTCAGGGTTGCCACGGTGAATCGTCTGCCTCCATCTCACGCTATCCTCTTCTCTTATGCCAATTAACTTCATGTCCTCTTTCACTATATCTATACATTTCTTCATTGGTCTTCCTCAAGGCCTCCTGCCTGGTAGTTCCAACCGCATCCTTCTTCTGATCTATCCATCTTTCTGCTTTGAATGTCAAAACCATCTCAGTTTGTACTCTCGAGTTTGTCTCCAAAACATCTAACATGCACTGTCCTTCTGATGTCCCCATTCCTTATCCTTTCTATCCTCGTCACTCCCAAAGGGAACCTTAACATTTTAATCTCTGCCACCTCCAGTTCTACCTCATGCATTTTCTTTTAGGGCCGTTGTATAACCGTACAACATCACTGTTCTCATCATTTTCCTGTACACCTTTCCTTTTATTCACTGATATTTGCTGATAATTGAAATTTGCACTCACTTATACGGCTTGAATTGTCTTCTGTTAAAGTTTTAAGAATTGAAATTTGACTCAAAGTTTTCACCATGTGAACTCTGTCTTAACTACACAGCAGGCTTTTGTTGCTGTTTTCAATTACTTTGGTAAACTAGAAGCACTGAGAGAGCGCAGACCTCTGCCAAGCCATAGGGTCAATCACTTAAGAAAAACCCCAAAAGGCCTAACAGCCCACCCAGTACCATCTATATTTTCAACCTTATGGATCACCAGATCCAGAATATCAATATGATCCAGGTCAAACAATGTCTGATTATAACATCTACCATGATGTCATCTTGTATTCTTTCTTTTTTTTGCCAATGTTTCTGGGCATTATCTGTTGAATTAGAAGCTCAAATGATCCCCATCTCCCCATAGCAAAGAATCCTTAAAAAATTCCTGGATCCAGACTGTGATCTGGATCACCCCCAAAATGTAATCACTTGTTCCTTTATTCCATTTGTGACGTTTACTGAAAAATTAATCAAAATCCATCCATTACTTTTTGAGTTATGTTGCAAACAGATAGACAAATGTATGCCACCGAAAACATAACGTCCGCACCTTGGTGGAGGTAATAATAAGTCTACTATAATTCTTATGTTAGCAAGGGCATAATTACATTAAATGCTGCAACAGGGCCTGTAATGATCAGGGCCGGTCTACATAAGGACATCATCATTATCTTGCAAAAAGATTCAGCTAATTTAATATACCTGTCATCAAACTGACTGCAAAACAATGTAATTCTTTGACTGCATGCATATTTATCAATAGTGACGTGAGAATGTTGAGATTGTTCTTTTTTTACCATTCATAAGACAGTATAAGATAAATTTAGGTACTAAAAGTGCATACACTTAATTTTTTGTTAGGTTATTCATCAAATTCAGCAGGTTCAACAGTGAATTGTAAAACAGAATCTGATCTATAAAATATTCCTTTTTGCTCAGTTTTGGGCTTTCATTCCTTGGACCATAATTACAGTTTTACCATTCAACTTCAAATCTACCAGCGAGTTTAGTCAATTCAACTAGATTTGAATGTTTTCCTTGTTGTTGTTTTTTTCTATTCTTTTGCAAATTGAGCACATCTCCAGTGTTATGAACCAACACAACTTGTTTAACACTTGCAAAAATGCAAGGCAAATGCAAAAAGATTGCAACTGAAGTCACTAGAAACCAGCCAAAAGTAATTCTCTGGTTTTTAGCTCAGTGATCACATTTGCAGCCTGCAATTGCCATGTGCTTTATGACAGTAAATGAATTGGTGCAAGCGGCCTTGTACTTTTATATTTGTCTGGATCTCATCATCAGGACAGATGGGCTCATTTGAATTTGTAGTTGTGTATTCATCCTCCACTGCGTACAGTGATAGGGAGGAGAATGTGTTGCAAATGGCCACTTCATCTTCTTTTTCATAAATAACATTTTAGCTCCCAAACAGCCTTCATACAAGAAGTGTGTTTTTTTCTGTTATTTGTTTTATGTCAGTGGGCACTTCCAAAGCAAGATGTGTTAAAAAAAAAAAAAAAAAAAAAAAAAAAAAAAAAAAAA
>JAOXYM010000001.1:22601832-22614183 GCA_028567055.1 Leptatherina wallacei
ATTTTTTTGCGTGAGTTTGAATCTTGGAATCAAAGAATTACTTGGACGAGCTGGGCAGAAATTGTGCATCACCCTTTATCTCTTGTCTCATCTGCTCTCGCTGCCTCACATTCTCCTTCCCAATAAAATATTTCACTCAATAAGTGACGAGCAAGCACAGTTAATACTGTGGCACTCCGGGGTTTTTTTGTCACTGTTTACGCACTGAGGCAGCTGTTAGAAAAAGAAAATCATGAAGAATAGAGAAGTTTGTTGCCTGATGCAATTCATTTCATTCCCATCAATTGATCCAGTATTTTCTTAGGGAAATATTGAAAAGCATTCAGTCCTACAACAGTGTCACTTCTATCACTTTAAGAGACTGCATGTTTTTACTTTTCGTACAAAGATGTTACTAAACCGACAGCTGTATCCCATAAATGTTATTTGGTTAGTCTTGTGGTACATCTATTAAAGGTTAAAAAAAAAGTTCATTAAAAAGTTGTCTATAGAAAAGAAATGCTCTGTTTAAAATGAAATTATATTTTTCTCATTTTGATGGGATTTACATGATCGAACAGTCTTATGCTATGAGACTCGGAATTCTCAGTTAAAATTTATAATGAATTTGGTAGAATGACTCTTTAAAGTGGCCTTAAACCACCCAACGTAACCTGTTTACTGGACTATTTCCAGTCAAATTGACTTTTTTTGGGTGATGTTGGCAGCCAGATTTACATTTTCATCTAGATTTGATAAGAACAGAAAGTTATGACCCAGGTAATATTTGTTTTCTTAATTTAAAACATGTTTTTTTTTCTTGTTTTTCTGCTGTTGCTGGGCTACAGGTGGTTTAATCTGGCAGAAAGTGACCTGTAAAGACAGCTGTGATAGAAAATGAATCAATTTAATCTATTGTCAGAGCCAAATACCTGAGCCATCTTCTGAATAAATACAGGACAAATTGGATATACAGATTTTCAGGTTTATTGAATACGTAATAATGGTATGTTACAAGTTATATGTAGCTGGTTGGAAGGAGAGGAAGATGGGCAATTCTTCATATGTAATTCTGGGTCTTTCAATTTAAGCTGTGCTCCAAGTGCCTTCAGATCTTTGATCCAAACACCTCCACGCTATGATTTACATACATTAAACAGGTAACCTCGTACTTTGGCAGTCATAACATTTTGTTATTGCTATCATTTATGATGAATGGAACTACGTGAATGGGAACAAATTGGGAAAAGCACATTTATGATGACAGACATATATGCAACTGCCAAAGTTCTCAAAACCATATATATGGTAATAGGAGCCACAGTAGCTTTTAAGACACATAAACAGACTTGTAAAGTTAAAACAATACTATCACTTCCTTACAGCTGGTAAGGAAAAAACACCTCCATGGTGGAGATAATTATCTTTCTTTTAGTTGTCTTCACAAAGCTCATTTATTTTCCTTGTGAAGTAATGATGTTTTGTTTTTCCTTAGGGTTTGCAAGTAATGAGCTAAAAGAAAAGGGCCATAAAAAAAAGGAATCTGTTGGTATCACATTATTTTGTGTCTTTGATCCAACAGCAGGCTGTTGCTGGGTATCACTTTATTGTTTGAGGCTGGAAGTCTTATCAATTCAGGAGAAAACGCTTCATTCTGCTGCTTTCAAGTGTTGGATGTTTGTGGAACAAAGGCAAAAGAGACCTCCCATTGGAGAAATGGAAACTGGATGTAATTTTAAATGCTAGCTAATGTGAATAGTAGGACAGACACATGATTAATGATAGGATATTACCATTGAGTTACAGTTTATATGGAACTGGCTGCAATGACATTGTTGTATGTCTGCAAACTTATCTGTATTTTTTGTTTTTCTAATTAATTATTCACTCACCATATTGTGATTTAAAATCTTGCTAAAGTTTTGACGATTTTATTATTCATTTGCCAAACTGACAAAAACGTTCTGATCAAAATAAAAGTAAAAAAGTTGTATGGATTTTAATGTATAGTGTCAACCTACCTTCCACCTGTTCAGTTCACTGCGAGATGGTCAAACACAAAAAAGTATGCTCATGTCCAATTACATGCAAATTGTTGTTAATTATGGCTCATTTCATCCTAAAATGTTTCCGGCATTTTTCCAGCACAGCAGAAATGATGTTGTTTACAAAGTCGTTGCTCTGTTTTTATCTCCCTCTGTCTCTTATTTGCCTTATATATCCTCTTCCCTTTTGTTTCTTAAACTGTTTTTCTTCTCGCTTGTTTTTTTAATTTCCACCATCTTTCTTGTCTTGGCAGTTTAAGTGTTGTGGGGGTCAAGAGTTTAAAGACTGGGAAGTCAACATGTACCATAACTGTTCTGCACCTGGTCCACTAGCCTGTGGAGTGCCCTACACCTGCTGCATTAATACAAAGGTAGGTCCTACAGAAGATGGCATGATGATTGTTTGATTACCAATTAATTTGTTTAGGTTTTTTTTTCCTTTCATGACTATTCTTTTCTCAAAAACATATAGTGTGGTCACTGTATGTTTGTTTTTTTGAACACTTTTTTTCTACACTATAGACTGGTTGAAGTCCAAGACAACCACACATTGTAAACCAGGGAGCACTGACCTAGAAAACATTAGGACATTAAAACACATGAGGACTGGGAGGCACATAGGAGGTCCAGATTATGATTTGCTTTTCTTTGAATAAAGGCAAAAGTGCATTGTAAGCTCCTGCAAGTTTATGAGGTTTAAATGGTCTTTTTTTGGCTATAGAAGAAGCTGAGGAAAGATAAACTGATGGGTTCAGGCTTAAGACCACAACTTTTTACCTGAACAAATCTATGACGTCTAGATATATGAGCAGGCCTTAGGTCTTTGTCTCAGGTTTTCCTCATGGCTGATTCAATAGCTTGATGATGTATACCTACTGACAGCAGAACTAATCCAAAACATGTTGGTGAGCAGTTACATTGTGAGTTATAATGTAGTCCTTGAAAATATAGTAAATAATTGAGGGGATAAAAAATAATCTGTGGATTTGTTATATTATATACATGTTGCATAGTTGTTCCCTTTTTTGTTTTGGTGTTGTAGAAAAGAGTAAAATAAAAGGCAACCTAAAGGAAGATATTGTAATATTTTTTCATGTATTAAATATGCTTCAGGCTGTTTATGTGGAAGGTAAATGTTTGTTGCCGATTCTAAAATAGATGATTGATGAAGAAGAGCGATATAATCTTGCATATGCCACAGATTAAACATGGTGGCATGTTTAGTTGTACTTAAAGAAATGCAATACTTCAGAATCTATCACATGCATACAACACAAACTGCAAGAAAATCATGATTCAACAAAATGTTGACAATTATTACAAATGTGAAACTAATTCCAGTTGTGATTTTGTTGTTCATCAACTGTGTTATCTTTCTGTTATAAGATTGATATAAATTGTGTTCAAGATGAATAGATTATTTTATTTGACTGGAAAAGCACAAACGCGCAAAAATCATTAATTGTTCCAAGTTAAACAGGGCTCACATGACAAACCTTTATGGCTAATATTGTAATGAATCCTAAAAATTGTGTGGTCTAGGACTATAAAGATAAAAATAAAAGCTTTCACACGTCTGCCTAGGCATTTTATTTTTTTAAATGTGACCGTCTGTACATGAAGCAGCCACTAGCGTCGGCCACATTGATAAGATAAGACTTTATTTACCCTGCACTGGGGAAATTCACATTACAGGAGAATTTATTATAAAAGACATAGTCCACACACAGGCTGTATACAAGCTTTATACAATGAGTACATTTTCAGGAAGAATGTCCAGTTTCAGCATCATCATAGTTATGCAAATGCGTGAGATGTACAAACTATTTGTACAAAAATAGACAAACATACATGGTGCAGAGGTAAATAACTATATAGAAGGACACAAAAATCACTGACTCCACTTAAAAATCAAGATTGTTTTTTTTTTTGCTATTTAGCTATTTATTTCCATTTCCAATTACATGATTAAATAGTTATATATTATAGCTATCCATATGCAGAAGCATCAACCAAATAAGGTATAACATTAGCAGTTTTCTGCACATTTCTACTATTTATCATTCTTTCACATTGTGATGGACACAGAACAAGATAGCCATCAAACATGTATAATGACTGAAAAATTACATTCTAGTGTATCGTCCCTGAAGAATGTATATCTTGACTTATTTGAATATGTTTTATATTACCATTTGAATGTGGAAAACTATGCAAGCTCAGACTCATCAGGCCAAACTCATGCTTGTACATACAGTACACTTACAGACACTTGGCTTGACTTGCACAGTTTTCTATGCATAGTGAAACACTTCTCTTAAACTGTCCACTGTGAACTGATGAGCGGTTGAAGAACATCTCTCATCAATAGTGTAGCTCTTGTTTCATTTAATAGGTTTTCTCATCTGAAGATAAACTTGTACTAAACTTCCTTTTTTAAATTAACGGAACGATGTTCAGAGCTCTCTCTGTATCTTCTTCATCCTATTCTCTCTGCTTTTGTTCCCTACAGCCTAATGAAGTGGCCAACACTTTGTGTGGGTACGAGGTGCTGAAGAAATCGGTACGACCTCACAAACATATTGTCTGAACTAAAAAGTGAAATATTTATTTTAAGCTTTATTTGTTGAATTGTGTTATTGCTCTATTCTGCTTTATGTAATAACTATACATCTGCTTTAACAGAGTGTTTTCAGGTAGTGTAGTCTCCCAGAGAACTAGATGTTTCAGTACTGACTGTTGTGTCTGTTGTTGCTGTTGATCATTGCCACAAATCCCTACACCTCTAAGTGCAAGTCTGAATAAAGAGATTAAAGTGATGAATTTAAGAACCAGTATTAACAAATCGATAAGAATTTGTGGAAAATAAAAATCTGCAAAAGCCGTAAATGATTTTATAAGAGGGGAAAAGACGTTGACTTGAACTTGTATGTAGTTTTAAATGTACAATGTAAGATTACAGGAAATGTGCATTTTTTTCGCAGCGATTGGAGTTGTTGGATATCATCCATGTTCGAGGCTGCACTGATGCATTCTTCATCTGGCTGATGGACAACTATAAAACTATGGCAGGACTTTTGTTGGGGATCCTACTTCCTCAGGTAAAGCAAAACACTAATTTCACTCATTTACTTCAATATTTATGATGCTTCTCACAAACTGCTCTTCTTCCATATGGAAAGGTAGACTACTTATAATTGCCACCTACAAGCATATTGTCTGCTGAAAACATTTGTGTGAAGCAGAGCAGAAAAAAAGTCCAAGCTCACTGCTGCGAGCTGAAAACCATCAGAGTATCAATTAGTTGAGACAAAGAAATCAAAGCCATGTTTTAGATCATCATTTTGTTGTTTAATTTCTTTTATGTCTCATGTCTCATGCTGTTTAACCCTTTATTGGGCAAATTACCATATTTGAATCACTTCATAGGACATACAAAATGCTCCCTCATGCTACTCTGTGAAGTCATAGAGCCACATGGAGTTTTCCTCACCAGTCATCAAAGATCAGGCGACATTCCAGATATTTAATTGAGACTGGGTTTTAAGATAAAATGAGAAGAGTACTAACCACTTACTACTGTAGGACTGTTATTATTTTTTAAACAAGTAGCCAAATTTTAAAGACCTGTAATATTTTTGAGTATCACAAAAACACTGAAATTTAGTATTTCCAAGTATTTCAGTGAGTGCACAATATAGAGTCAATAAAAACTAATTTATTTATGAGGTCCTTGTGAACATGTGAGGATGTCCTGTGTAGTCTGGGAAAGTGACTAGCAGCAGACTCTCAGGGTATTCATAAAGTTTGGTTGTGCACCATCATCAGAAGGAGGCGATACAGGCGCTTTCTGAGAAGTTATGTTACATACAGCTGTAGTTTGCAGCATTGAATACACAGTGAAATATGCAAATTAAAAAACATAGTGTTTCTTGCACATACTTTTTACTCATTTACCTCTGAAATTACAAAGTTGGGGCTTCTGTTACCTTTTCAGATGTTTCAGCAGGTTTTTGATCCAATTAAAATTCTAGTACCAAAACCACCAATTAAAACAGATTTCCCTTTCTTTACTTTATCAATGAGTGTCTGACTTAGTAAAAAATATCCTTATCTTTGCTGTTGCTTTTATTGTCATTTCTATTTAGTTGAGATGTAAGTAACTATAAAGGCGATTTTATATGCAAATAACTAATTCGATAAGTGTCTACATCTTTTCATAACAAAAATGATAGTATAAATCAGGGTCAAGCATGTGCATATTTCTTTCATAGTGGCTGAGATGTATATAAGAAAACCATACAACTGCAAAGCTTCATAAATATCGCAAAAATACGGGTATGCACATCTCTGCTTTTTTTTCAGCTTTTTTTTCAGTTTAAATCACAAAACTACACTCTGCTGGCTCCTGAGCGTATTCAGAATGTTCCCATCTCATTTTAATGTAGTCTTTTTTTTTTTTTTTTCATCAGCTTTAAATGCAGTACTCTAAAAAAAATCGTCTGACTAATTGTATTCATGACAGTTATCAGAACGTGTGAGATTCAATCCAACTTGTGTCATCTTTAATTGCCCTGTCAGTGATATTCAGAGGCGCTGCAGTGGTGGTGTATCATTCCTAGCTGTGACTATCATAGATCAGCTTGTACTTTCACTTGCTACATCTGTGGATATGAGAAGCACAGGGGAATGAAGCATTTATCCATATTCAGCAGGCTGTGATGCAACTCTGATGACTAAATGAGAGAAAATGTAAATTTCTTCACCTCATGGGAACATCTCACAGCTCCACTGCATCAACAGTGGAAAAAGTAATAAGGACAATTTTAACCAAATGCTGCACATGCCAGTGCATGTAATTTAGTTGTGCTGTGCATTTAGATCGAATGAGCTTGAGTTTTCATACATCAACCTTGTAAAAAAATAAGAAATAAAAAATCTTTCATGAAAATGGTGTTATCAGCTAAAGTATTTTGAAATGGTCTGAAATGGTCTTTTTTTTCCAGATCCAGTAGACGGTGTGGGTATAAGGGATGTGGCAGCGATTTTAATGACATTTTTGCCTATTTCTAAAATCATATACGGCTGTGGACACTGAAATCTATGAATGCATAAATGATGATTGGGCTTGACTTGCAAACAGCTTCCAGCGTGTTTATTGCAGAGTAGATGCTGCCAGTCATCCAGTCTGCACATGGTGCTTCTCATTTGCTTCATTTTTTTGTCTCCAGTTCCTCAGTTGTTAAAAAAAAAAGAAAAAAAGAATCAATAATCAATTTGGTTGCTCATTGTGAAAGATGTCTGTTTACTTATTTTTTTCTGCTCCAAGTCTCTCCAAATCAGGAGACCTGAGAGGTTGAACAAGATCATCACAGAAGTCTTTTATCAAAACTGTTAGAAATCTGCAGCTGATGCTACTTCGCTTGCTATGAGACGAACAATCTAATGTCAGACAAAAAAGTTTTATTTCGATGTGAAATGTGTAGTTTGTCCCATCCAAAAAAAGAAAGAAATTAGGAAGAAAAGGTAAAAACAACAACAAAAAACTTAGGTGAAGTAATCCCATTCATCATAACCTGAATTATGACATGATGAAATATGAACAGAGGCAGTACAGATGCAAATTATGAATAAATAAAGCATAGCTGGTGTATAATTTAGTGTTTATTTGTATATGGATGTTCAAATGCTTGTGCAAATGTTTATGTAAGAGGAAACATGCAGAGGCACTATAATTCACATTCACTTTTTTTGTTCTATGTGGGGAAATTACTCCTTCACTGTGCTGGAAGGAGTGTGTCCTTTTTGTAATTACTCTCGACATCCAATTTTCTGTACTAATACAATCTTTTAAATATTTGAAGCAGCTAATACTGCAAACTGCTTGTAGTACTAATGGTAAAAACAAAAAAAGGGTTAAAAAATCTTTTTGAGATGTGAGGAAAAGATGCAAGTGAGAAAAAGTGATTGAGAAGGGCCCATTGTGACATTCTTTCCCTTCATTCCCATTGAGCTTGTGTTTTTCTCCGTTTCTCTGACTAGTTCTTCGGTGTGATAATCAGCTGGCTGTATATCACTCGTGTTGAAGATGCCATTGCTGAGTACGGTCACTATATGGATGGCCTGTTGGACAGACAGGGAAGAGCTGAAAGGAAGCAGGGCCGCATGGCCACATGGTTTAGGTGTATGCCACAGTTCGACTGAAGTGAATTGAAGACGACAAACACGGACTCCACCTAACAGGGTGTGTTCAGTATTCTTCTGATTATTCAGAGTTTAATATTCAGCCTTTCTTCTATTCTTTTTGGTGTTTTTGTACTATTAGTTCCTAATTACTGTTTTACAGTCACCTAATGGAAAGAATAAAAAATTTGAATTCCTCTGTGAGCTTTTAGCTTTAATTGCCTCAGACAGTCTCAGGGATGAACACAAACCAATGCAACCACTTTATACCTGCTTGTTTTTTTCTGCTGGCTATGTCACTTTCTACTTTATGTAACCATTAAGGAGGTAGTCAAAAACGCCCTAAAATGTATTTGTTACAGTTCATGCTGTTTCATTACAGTTTTTTTTTAACTCACTAGTTGAAATGTGCCTTCTCTTTTTCTTACATTTCTGCACATTACTAAAAATACTCATTGAACACTTGTAATTTGTTTATTACATTAAAGGCTCATTCCTCCAGCCAGACAACTGAATCTCAAGAAACCTTGTAGAGAGTTGGAGCATGGGCAATGGAAAAATCTGCCAAATACAGGTGAAATACAGCATTGGGCTTGGTGGATAATACACTCTGAGTGTATTATGTTCACATGTAATTTACTCAAAGCAAATGCTGATGTTTAGTTTTTGATCAAATACATTTTTGTGGTATAAAAAAGCACTGATCATGATTTTAAATAGAATGCTAATAAAATTATACTTAACAGAGGACATTCCAGGGTTATTGTTGGTTTATATGATGATGAGGGAAGGGATGTTTTTAAATGTGAAAGCACTGCACTGATGGATTATTGAGCTGTTCCGCAGAGGTCCCTGTCTTCAGACCTTTGCACAACAACCCAGACCACATCTCTCAAAGTAAAAAAAAAACAACGTCGGGGGGTCTCCCTCAAAACAAAATTGGCAAATTGGATTGATTGTATGTTTTTCTTTGACATAGTTGTGCATAGATAAAATATTTACACCATTGGCTCCACTAAAGTTACTAATTTTAAAGGTGAAGTTACCAGTTATGAAAAATCCTCCTATTAAAGGACTTCTGATAGCTCTATATTTTTCACTTGCCTGGTTTGGACTCATTTTTGAAGATTTATCAACAGGAACGATCTTTTGTTATGGCAACATTTGTGTTGACGAGAGTGTCGCAGGAATAAAATAGCTTGAAGACTGTGTGGGTTTTTAACATGAGCGCCAGTAATTGTTTTCTGTACTCGCACACAATCAGGTTTAATATGAAGTTGCATAAGATTGTTTCTTGCTGGTTAATCAGCAGAAGTGTTTTACAGCATGAAATGCATTAAGGAATTTACTTAAGTTTCTTTTTTTTCTTCAGACATCAGTATAGTGACACTTTAGACGCGACTCAGCTTACCAACATTGATTATTAATTGGGGATATTTTGACTAGTAAAAGACAACCTTCATAAACACATAAAGCTGTCTCAATTGCTGTAATTTTTTATAAATTTATATTGTTTTCCAATTTATGTTGTTTTTAGTATACTTAAACACCTACCACCAAAGAAACCCCATTCCTGTTACTGTGTGATGCAAATGTGTTACACTTCAACAATATTTCAGTCATAATTTAAGCAATAGTATTCTCTTTTTAAAGGACTAAGATCACACATTATCTTAGTTTTTATGGTTTCTGTCCTACTGTGTGTATGCAACTCCTACTTTCCTACTGTGTGTATTCATGTATCTATGCATTGTGCTGTGTATGGCTCACTTGCCATGTGCTGTCATTATGTGGGTGATTTCTGGATTATATCTGTAAACTTTAACTGAAAGAAGTTTGTTTTGAAAATGTTTTCTCATTGTGTGTGGAAAAATAAATTGTGTGCTGTTTAATGAGTTCTGTCATTTGTCATTGAGGTGACCTCATTAAATGGGTATTTCTGTAAAAGGGATCTTTACAGGTGGTGGCTGTTGAATAAATGATGGTTGATATGCTATGTATATTCAAGTGCAGGATCCATCCTTGCCTTTTGGCAGTTTGTAAATTTTTCATGTAAAAGTGTGCAAAATTTTCCATGTGAGCGTAAGTATGAAGACTGTGCAGATGAAAATAGAAAAGGTAAAAAATGTCAACTTAAAAATTATTCCTACTGATTTTGTATAGATTATATTATAAATTGTCCACATAGTGATCCCTCAAATTATACCTACTTTTAAAAAAAATGGAAGGAGGCAGATATTTCAATTTTAGGCCTTTTTAGATTTTATATTTCATTTCACTTTACCAAACAACACCATGCAAGCTGTTTGCTTCACATACAAAAGGTACCATTTGCACTTCATCTTCCTTCTACCTCAACTACACATAAATGAGCATGTAAGATGAGTGGGGAGTGTCCAGAGTGGTTTGGTTTGTATCTGTTGTCTCATCCTTCTTTTACTCCTGCTGCTCTGAGGATTTCCTGTGAATACAGTCCATTAATATTTTACTTTGGCCGCCACCAAGGAGGATAAAATAACTTTCCTGCAGCACCAAGCGGGAAGCTTCTGTGAGTTGTTTAAAAAAAGAGGTTGTGTCATTCTGCTGTATTCCACCAACAAACAGCTTAAAAGGCTTAAGTTAAAAAACAACACTCAGCAGGGCAAGCACAACCCCCCTACTAAATGCTTTTATGCACCATAATTTGAAAACTAGCTTTGATCACATACTAACACGTTGTTATAGGGGACAGATTGTGGTTGGAGCAAAATGCAAGTGTTGATCTTTGATCTTCTAGCAAACCACACAGCTTATTTTCCATCCTAATATCATCACATACAGATTTTATGTGGCCCAATTGTCATCACTTTGTAACCCACTGAGTTTTTCTATGTGCATATTAGTCACACAGACCTCAAAAGAATGACTCATCACAGAAAATGTAGAAGAAGCTTACAGCAGATTGAAGAAGGGTGTGTCATGGTCGTAAGATCTCATAAGTCACCTCACCACCCCCCCCCCCCCCTCCCCCTCCCCCTCTTCTTCACTTCCCATGGATGGACTGCAGACAAACTGTTATCTATCATGGATAACCCTGGCCACCCTCTCCGCCACACAGTGGACAGACAGCAGAGCTCCTCCTCCAGGAGACTCCTCCAGCTTCGCTGTCATAAAGAACACAACCTGAAATTTTTCCTACAAGCCTTTTACTCTTTATAATAGTTCTCCTCTGTCAGACTCTTTGCTCTATAATGATGCTGTTGCCCTGAAATTTCCCAGTGTGGGATTAATAAAGTACATATGATTCTGATTCTTATCTACTGTTACTTTGAGGCTACTCCCTTCATTGGCAGTGACTGGAAATGATGAGGAGTCAATACTTCCTAAATACATGTAATTCATAAAGATACAACACTGCTGGGGCTGCATGGTGCCTCGCAGCAAGAAGGTCCCCAGTTCATATCTCAGCAGGGGTGTTGCTGTGTGGCATTTCCATGGTCTCCCGCATGCTCCATTTCTAAATTGACAATTGAAGAGAGTGTGAATGTTTCATTCTTCATTCTTGTTTGTCTCTATGTTTTGTAGCACCTCTTTTAGTTTGGCTTCTTCTTCTAACCCCAGAATAAGGTGCTCAATTGTCCAATACCAATGAGGTTGAAAGCATGTCTCAGTAGACTGATTCTTTTGGGATTAGCTTTAAGAAAAGGTCGTTTAGTGGAGCATTAAATAAGTGAATTTTGAAATCATATTTAAATTCATGTAGTAAAAATAAAATGATTCAGAGTTGATACCTACTCCAAATCTGTTCTGACTGGGAAACTAAAGGTTGATCTGTTTAATTTCCAGTCATCTCTGCCATTTAGTCTTTTCCTTGAATTTCACTTATTCTCCACAGCTGTTCACCCTGAAACACACAGACAGACAGATGTGCATGGAACAGTCAAATGCGTGCTCTGTCAGACACTCAGACAGCCTTATATGACTGTATATTGTATGTTTAGAAGAGCAGATAGCATACACTTTAAATCAGGTTTTTTAAACAGATGGTTTATAATTTTACACTTTGTTTACAGTTCTTCAGTGGATTTAGGCTGTGTGTGTGTGTGTGTGTGTGTGTGTGTGTGTGTGTGTGTGTGTGTGTGTGTGTGTGTGTGTGTGTGTGTGT